>CM073770.1:1388122-1520889 GCA_037158775.1 Hetaerina titia
AGTCCTCTATCTATCTATCTACTCAACGTCCCCGTCATCAACCTCCTTGAGAAAGCCTCCTTGCATAGTGCAATTCTTCTCCTTACATCCCTACTACTTTGACCGTGTTGGTCCCAAACACCTCCGAGGTACATAAACAGTTCTACCTGATCTATTTTCTCCCCTCCTATTTTAATGTTTAGCTTAGCCTTTTTCTTTCTGGAAAATCGAATAACGAAAATTGCATATCCTTTGTTTTATTAATATTGATTCTCATCCCATATCTATCGCACTGAACTTCCAATTCACTCAGCAATGCTTGCAACCCCTTGGAGGACTGAGCAACTAATGCTTGGTCACCAGTGAACCTAACCGATTTTACGAATTCCCCTCCAACTTTCATTCCTACCTCCAGTTCTTCCCATGCCTCTTTAATTATTTCCTCCACATATACGTTAACCAGCACCGATAAAGATAACCATTGTTTTTTTTAGGATGCAAATGTAATTATCTCCATCACTTACTTCCATAAAGGATAAATGATAAATAGAGTATGATACGTCCTTACTACACAAGTTGAGTGAATACATCAAGAAAAACCATCCTCATTTGGCAAAGAAAAAATTCTCTTCCATCAAGACAATCCAAGGGTGCACCCCTGTGCAATTTTGACAGTGAAAATTATGGAGTTGAAGTTTGAATTATTACAACATACACAGTTATACTTGACTTCCAGAGACTTTTTATATTTCCAAACTTGAAAAAATGGCACCGCAGAACAAGATTTACATTGAATAAGGAGGTCACCATAAACACAAGATGCCTACTTTGAGGACTTTCCAAAAACCTACTTATTGGATGGCTTAAAAAAGTTCAAGAAATGCTTTGAAAAGCATATCAAGCTAAAAGGAGAAGCTATGGCAAAATTTTTTTTTACAAATCTACCTGATATAAAGTTTTCCTATTATTGCAAGGGCTTAATGAACAACCCACATATTTACTCCAAGAGTTATTCTTGTAGAAAAGAATTATTCTTATTCGAGGTGACAAGACCCAGGGCATATCCAAATCCATGGAGTAAATGATGGACATCTCCAGATAGCAGTGTAACTCCCATTTAGAAAATTAAGTTAGCCTTTCACCTCCTCTGCAGTTTTCTGAAAGTCTCCAATCATATTGTCACAATCATGTCAATCAGCTTTGTGAGAAATAATGCAAGCCGAAGCTCTGCAGTTGACATCCCTTACCAGTTGAATCCTTCCATGACCAACTGATGTGCTCTGGACACAAGCGACAGCCCATTGGAGTTGCAGAAGGTCTCGGAAATATCTTGCCCAAAGGTATAGCCGGCTCCTCGTGGGGATATTCCCCAGCCCCCACGATCATCAGGATCAGACCAAAGTAAATCACACATTGGACCCTGTAATGAGAAGTATTACTCAGAAAACTGATCTTTCTGCAACAAAATCCCAATTCCTATCTCATTGTTTAACCACAATATTCCCAAATCAAAACTTTAATGATAATAGTCACAAGAAGATACCCCACCAGTCAAGTGTTATGAAAATTTTAACACAAATTTTTGGCTCTCATCTCAATAAAAAAATAACAATGCTTAGCACCATAAAAATTCAAATTTATATACCCTGACTAATCAAATCATTGAAAAGTAAACTTTTTTTGATCTGGACTGGTCCCCACATAAATCAATGCAGTAGGACCTCCACATTTAAGGTCGCACCCTAAAATTTTAAAAAATCAAGATTAAATGATCTCTCCTTTTATCTCTGAAAGCCCCTGCTAAGGCAGAAGTACAATGGGGGTTTTCAGCTGCAGGCATGGTGGAAGCATAGGGGCCTGAAATTTGAAACAGTTCAGCAGTCAACACTTTCCTCCAGCAAGGCACTTGACTGATAGGAAAAAAGACACACATTGGAGCAGAGAGAAGGAAGGACAAAGCGAGGGGAGTTTTAAGGGTTTCTCAGGTGAACTGCACCAGCACATAACTTCCATCATTGCCAATGAAGGAACAACAGCAAAAATTAAATAAGAGCATTTAGGCAATACATAAATATACTGCAGCAAATTATTAAAAATAAATTAAATATTCTTAAACAAGACGAAATAAGAAATACCTTAGAACTAGATTGCTTATATCAAAGAATTAACAAAAATTTACACACCTCTTCAATTACCAATAATGTCTTCAAAAATAGGAATTTTAGTTTAAGTAGATAAAAATGTTATTTGTGTAAAAAACTTACCGTTTATGAAAGTATATTATTTTATGAATTAACACAAAAGTTCAAATGAGATCCTTACATTAAAGTGTGAAACCAATGTATGACAGAAGCTACCAATATGACTATTTGTGAAATTGCAGAATTCACAAAGTGTCAATCATTGTAAACCATGGTAGGAAGGCAGTAAACACTCACAACGGAAAATAATAGGGATTTATATAATAACCTCATTATACATAAAAAGAAGAACACAATGACATTAACCCACATAGGCCATGGTGACTCCGGGTTTATTCAGAGCACTTCGTGGAAGTGTAAGATGTAGGATATTCTAATTAATAATAATAATAATAATAATCTTTATTGTTCTGTAGGTCATAGATGCGACATAGAACATTGTCAGGCAAGACATCAAAGCATACATGTTGTCATAACTTATCATACAGAAATTCATGTACATTGTAATAACCCTTCGGCTGTAGCAGTTTCCTTAATTCTATCTTAAAAACATTAATATTTGAAATAAGTTTTATATTCAAAGGCAATTTGTTAAAAATAAGCGAGGCTGAGTGATGGGGACCTCTTCTGGCACATAATTGTTGTAAAATATGTATATTTTCACTCCCACGGGTCAAATAAGCATGAACCGAGGAGTTTGGTTGAAATAAAGTAGGGTTCTTTTTTACAAATAATGCACAGTAAAAAATGTACATACTTGGTAGTGTCATTATATTAAATTTTAGAAATAATGGCTTTCCTGGAAACCTGATGGACACATTTGCCATAACTTTCAAAGCTCTTTTTTGCATAGAGAATGCCCTAGCCGCAACACTTGTGTTTCCCCATAAAACAACACAGTAAGCCAAGTGAGAATGGATTTTGGCATAGTATATCAATTTCAGTATTTCTAATGAAGTAGTTGGAGCCAGTTTACGAATCATATATATTCCCGTTGCCATTTTGCTAACTAAATCCTCAATATGATATTGCCAATCAAGGTTTTCATTTAATTTTAACCCTAAGAATTTTGTAGAGCTAGACTGCTGAATAGATGTGGATGCATCAATCCTAAGTAGAGGACTTGTTACTAGAGGATTAATCTTATGATGGAAATTTAAAAAACATGTTTTGTTTCCGTTCAGTTTTAAGTTATTTATTTTACACCAGCCACTCATATCTGCTACTGTTGAACGTGCCAAATCATTTACCTCCTCTGTCTTATTACCAAAACTAAGGGTAGTAGTATCGTCAGCATATAAGATCACTTTGCTCTGATGCAGTTCAGATGCTAGGTCATTAATAAAAATAGTAAATAATAGTGGCCCTAGAATTGATCCTTGGGGCACTCCACAATTTGAAGTAAGAACATCAGAGTAATGCCGAGTGGTACCACCCTTACAATTAGCATTTCATTGCACAACCTGCTTACGATTTTTTAAATAGGATTGTATCCAAGCTAAAGCATTGCCATTGATTCCAATTTGGCAAAGTTTACTGTACAATATACAATGGTTTACAGTATCAAATGCCTTAGTTAAGTCATAGAAAATCCCAATAATTTGTTTCTGGTTGGCAAGACCAAAGATGATGTCATTAACAAGCTGAAAAACAGCAGACATGGTTGACTTACCCTTAATAAAGCCATGTTGGGAAGGATTCAATAAATTAAATTTACACAGATAATCAGTGATACGGTTATAAAAAAGTTTTTCCAAGATTTTAGAGAACACAGAAAGTAGTGCTATGGGTCTGTAATTATTTGGGTCACTCAAGGATCCCTTTTTATGAATCGGGCATATCACAGAAAATTTTTAATTTGTCGGAAAATGACCATTGCAGATTGATAGATTGAAAATATCTGATAGGGGGGTAGAAATAGTTTTAGCAGCTAGCTTAATAATGGGCATAGGTACCCCATCACTTCCAAAAGACCATTTATTAGCGAGAGAATTTATAACATCTTCAACCTCGACAGGATCTGAGGGACAAAGAAATATTGAGGCAGAAGTGCCCGTCATTCTGAAGATTGATGGAAAACTATCATCAACTTGGCAGAACTGTTTATTAAAACAATTTGCTATGTCTTTTGGGTTTGAAACAGCAATGTCCTTAAACTTTATGAAAGGTGGCGGCTGTTGGGTGGGGTTGTTATTTGTCTGCTGCTTGATAACATTCCATGCAGCTTTGCTTATGTTATTAGATAAGGAAATACGCTGATTGAAATAATTTTTCTTAAATTCCTTGATTTGGCTTTTATAATTGTGCAGAAGTACTTTGTACTCATTATAAAGAGAAGGGTCAGAAAATTTACATTGGCGATGTAAATCTCTTACTCTAATACTCATGTCCATCAACTCCGAAGTGAACTTGACATTTTTCCTTTTACGATCAGCAATTATTGTTTTTAGAGGAAAGGAATGGTTAAAAATTAGTACAAATTTGTTAAGGAAAGAGTTAAATTTAATGTCAACATCAGAATTGCAATTTTCATCCTCCCAAATTATGCTTGCCAAATTCTTAAGAAATTCATCAATGCTGCTATCATTATAAAATCGTTTAGTGACAAATAATGGTGCAGTTAATTTAAAACCGTCGAACATCACCTCAATATCAAGGACGCAATGGTCTGACACATAACTAGATACAGTATCACACAAAATCATCTTATTTGATAAGTTAGTTACAACTAAGTCAATAAGAGTAGAAGAATGAGAAGTTACCCTTGTAGGGACATTATTAATTACTGCCAAGCCGAAGGATTGAAGCAAGGCACTAAGTTCTTCAAGTTGAATAGAGGGACTTAATAAATCAATATTAAAGTCACCAAAGATTATTAGGTAATTGACATTACCATTTAGCACGAATTGAATACTGTCACTGAATTCCTGTAAGAAAGATATGAAAGAGGCACTTGGAGATCTGTACGTCACAACTACCCCTAGACTAAGTTTGTTTGATCTTAAAATAACTGCTGCAGATTCGTAGACTTTTTCAATGTTGTGTCTTGTCTTCATTAGTGAGAAAGACAAGGAAGGTTTGCAATAGATTGCAACACCTCCGCCTCTGTTATCCTGTCTACAAAACGAAGCTGCAAGCTTCATGTCATTGATGGCATAGCGTTGGATTTCATCACTTAATAGCCAATGTTCTGTTACTAATAACACATCAGTCTTTTTTTCTTGGAGAAGTACCTCTAAATCAGTAGTCTTATTCCTGAGGGATCGTATGTTTAAATAAAGAAACTTGAGCAAGTTTCCATCCACTCCTAGTCATTTAGAACTCGATCTAGTTTTCACAGGAGAGCGTCGCTGCAACAACCCAGATGGGTCCGCCAAGGGTAGTTCGGCATGGTTTTCCTCAGCACCATCCGCAATTCCCGTCGATACATTTACCCTATCACTACGGGCGAAGGGCTTGCGAAAAAAAAATCGCTTTATACATGCACCTTGGGGCCATAGTTCAAGATTGAGTAATTTATCTAGTAGAGTTAAATCAGCCCCAATCTTAAAAGAAACACTGTTTTCACTTCTTCACACACAAACTCCCTATCGGTAAATTTGCGCCGTAGGAATCCTAATATTTCGCTGGTAGTAGTTTTTACATTAATGCGCCCGAGGAATATCCAGGCTCGTCTTGAATGCATGATTGATTAGATCCCCACATTTTATGACAGGCATCATGACTGCAGAATTATGATAACTAGGCATTTCCCATGAAGTCTGGAATGCTAGTCTGACAGAAAATTCAATGTACTTGTATACACATGTCATGTATCTTTAATAGCATTAATGACATGCATTTACCTGGAATATTCACAAGTAATGCTAGAGTAATGGTGTGAAAACATAAAATTATATTATTAATTAAGATAAATGATAATTCATGAACTAATTCCACCAAATAATGTTATTATTAATGCCTACCATAATAATGTTCATCATTCACATGGCCAATCTCCTCATAAAATGACTACTTTTCCAAATAATCAATGATACAACAGAAAAAATATATGAAATGCAATTAAAAATTTTTTTTTAACCACTCAGCATAAGATCCCACTTCCTGTTGCCTGCAATCCTGACTGCCTACATATACCATTTTCCCCTTTAACTGGCCACCATGAAAGATATATAGTGCAGATATCCATACCAAAAAAGAAAGAAAGATTTGTACTTTTCCACAGATTTTATTAGATGGTACAATGCGTTTCAGATGGTTTCAACGTGTTGGATGAACGCGTTTCATCATCAGGTACCTGATGATGCTGCAAGTCGGTGAAACGCATTGTACCATCTAATAAAATCTGTGGAAAAGTACAAATCTTTCTTTCTTTTTTGGTATGGATATTAAATACTTCCACGAAGTGAGGCCTGAAACAATAGAATAAATGGTGCAGACTTCTACTGAAAACCAGATGCTAAAAATGTTTCACATTAGTAGCAGTGAATGAATAAATCAGAGCACATGTATTCATTATGAAGCAACATACATGGGGCACTCAACTGGTAGAAATAAATCTCCAACTGTAAAATAAACTAAGCATGAATTTACATACCTCATGAGGAACTTCTTGTAGCCTATCCAAAGCTCTGATATGGTCTAGGGAGTCTATTGATGGGGAAAGCCCTCCATGAAGGCAAAATATCTGCGAGTCCACCAAGGCTGTGAGTGGCAAGTAATCAAATAAATCTGTGAAAAACTTCCACACATTTGCATTTCCATACTTCCTCAGGCATTCATCATAAAAACCATAAACTTGAGTAATTTGTCTTGACTCATGATTTCCTCTAAGAATCGTGATTCGTTCCTTGTATCGTACCTAAAGGGGCAGGAAATGAATCCTTATTAAACTTACCATCCATAAAAAACATGAAAATTATGCACATACTCTACACCTAAATGCACATCTATGGTGAAATAACACAAAAGCACACATTAAAACCTACACAATAAACCAATATTAATACAGACTATAATAGGACCTGGATTTGACAAAATCTGGACTTTTCAGGGATTTATCTCAAGTGGCCCATGACACACTTCCCCACGGTCTGAGTGTGCCCTCGCTTGCCAACAAATTCTAATAACTTCATATGATTAATTACAGCAACCAACCAAGAAGAGTTCATTTATGCATGAAATAATCTTATTTAAATTAAATATATTGCTGATTTCCCCTAATAATTAAATCCATAGTAATTGTTGAGTAACTTTAAATAGAATAATGGTAATGAAAAAAAAGTTTATGTGGAAAAGTAAAGTGGTTTGATTATTAAAAGTCAGTAATGGTAATGAATATTCAATATTAGAAGTATACTTGCATGAATTGCTTGCATGAATGTTGCTTAAGTATTTAAGAATTTTATAGCCAATATTTTAAAGTAGAAACACAATATGGTTAATGGAACATGAATTTCACTAGATTTGTGATGGTTTTTACAGATTAATGTAGTTAATCAACTGTTGAAACAATATTGCCCAGTTTATAATCTATTTTATGATGGATTATTTCCATGGAAATGAAATTATTTTGGATTTTTACTTTTATATAAAAGTACTTCCATGTCTTTCTTTGGAATTCCCAGAATATTGATTTCTATTTCATAACTAGGGGACTTCCGTAATGTTATACCCTTTTCTCAAATCATGGCAGGTGGATGTCATAGAGTGAGTGTCGAATGAAAGGCATTTCCCCTTTTACCTTACTTTCTAGCTTCGACAAAATCCCTAGAGACCCACCAGAATTGTCGCATACCGCTAATAATGCATGTCGGGCACTGAAAGGTCACCAACAGTGCTGGCGATAAACCTTAAATTTGAAAACACTGACAACAGGAGGCCAAAGTGAACCTCACAGCAGTCAGCCTGAATCCCCATAAAAAAATGCATTCTATGATCGGCAGTAAAAATGGGCGCTACACAAGCAGTTTGAAGGTCAGTACCATGAGTTGAAAAAAGGATATATGGAACAAAATTATTAAGGAACAAGTTTACTGTGATAACTGTGCTAAACTCTGCACATGGCTAATTCATTTAAGACAATGAGGAAACAATCATTCTATCCAGACTTCAAGGTAGTCAATATAGTCCTCCAGTAACAGCCATCAACTTCCAGCTATCATGAAGAATATCACACAGAAATAAATACACACCCTTTCTTCACAGAATTTTAGTCCAGAAAACAGATTATCAATCTAAATTAGCTGTGTTCAGTAATAAATACTTGGAATTTTTCCCTACATGGGTAAACAGCTTCACCTTCAGCTAGAGCACCTATAGGACGCTTTTATCACAAATATTGTCCCTTCCAAAACCACCATGCGAGGTCCAGTCAAAAAGTTTCCAACCTTTTTCAATTGCGTGCCTCCAGTTGGTTATTTTTTAATCCTTTGGGAGTTTTTGTGGCCTCAGAAACTTCCCAAATAACTACCTTCAAACAATTTAATGACATCTTGTATTGTTGAACTGTTATGGCTGTATGTGAAGGGGTGTTCATGGAGTCAAAAAGTCAAAATCTGTGGAAATGGGTTCTTTCGAAGGAGCAGCGATAATCTCTGAAATTCTGCGTGAAAGTCTGCAAATCCTTGGAACTTTTGAGTTGACTACCAAAGCTTAAGGTGAGGATGCTATGATACATACTCCTTAGCCGGTTCAAAAAGGGGCAGCAATCAGTGGAAGATGAGCGTTCCGGAAGACCATCAATGTCAACAGATGACCCCCACATTAAGAAAGTGAATGATCTCATTCAGGCAACTTGACGTTTGACTATCAAGAAACTCGCAGAAGAGTGTGGCATCTCGATTGGTTCATGCTATGAAATACTGACTGAAAAATTGGGTGAAGCATCCCCTGGCCCCAAAAAAGGTCGACTCTAATATTAAGGTGATGTTTACTGTTTTTTTTATACATAGGGGCTCATTCATCTCTCAGAACTTGTGAGTTTTGAGCCAAAAACAAGACCATTGTGGTTTCCCACCCAGCCTACTCCCCCCATCTGCCCCTTTGTGACTTTTCTCTGTTCCCCAAACTAAAAACCCCCCCTCAAAGGAAAAGGAAAGGATCAGTGTGTACATTGGGGAGGAGACTACTTTGAAGGGGACCCTGACCAATAATTTTTTAGTGAAGTATATTTTAGCATTAAAAAAGTTCGGGAACTTTTTGAACAGACCTCATAAGCAAACTCTCCTTGCCGTGAAATTCTCTGCATGCTTATTTGGCAAGAGTTTATGCAGTACGTATCTTGTGTTAGTGTGGTGCATTTCTACTTCATATGATGGTTTATGCACATACAGTGGAACCTCACTTAATGAGTACCTCACATAATGAGTGAAAAATATTATTAAAAATTACTCAAGTGGCATTCACATGAGTGATGAGGGAATGGGAATTCCCAGAATGATTGCGCACCTGCTGCTTCAGATTGTTTTCAGCACTCGTTCTGCTAGCATCCAAGTGTTGCTAGTGATCACACATTTTTCCAAACATGTGCTCAAACACATTACTTATGATATTTTTGTGGAAAGTTTAATAATATTTTGCGTGCATGGCTTTATAAATGTTCCCAAAGAATAAGCTGCAAGAAGATAACCATAAGAGAAGGTTGAGGCTAATATAGCTCGTACATGCTATTGGTGGACTCAACGATTTGAACCCCGAGACCAAGGACAAAATTAAGGGGATAGATGTTTCAATGGGAGTGACATGAATATCTACACAACAGTTACGTGTGCTCGATGATGTTAAAATGGTTGCTTCACATAGGTTACACAAACAGCTATCGCTATTAATAAGAACATCATTTGTGAAAAGACAAAACGTGATTTTCGCTGACCTCATTAAGAAGATGTCAGGATCATCGACGCCCAAAGAGGAAGTATGTAAATAAAGTCGTGGGTGGTCAGAGAAGTTTAAGAGATGAACTGGCATCTGAAGTATTGAGGCATGGTGAAGCAGTCAGCTCTAACTCTGATACAAAGGCAGCAGAGAATTTTACTGGCGACTTCAAGAAGCTGTTAAGTTCCTAGGGTTCCCTTCTGCTTACCATTACAAATTTTTTTATTGTGAAGAAATCTTTTTTGTTTTTTTTTTGAACAAAATTTTTAAGCATCAACAAAAACATATGTCTTCAAACAACTTTCTAGAAAAAAGAACTACCATTAAAAAAGTACATATCGATACTGCCATTGTTGCGGTAGGAGAACTGCATAGTGGAAACTCAAAGGAACACGTAGATGCTGGGTTAGGTCATTGTTGGTGTGCGGGCTGGTTTTTTCAGCGGTTGTTCGGTTTTCATTTGACTGCTCCTCATTATATCAATAACTCACAAACTAAAAATTACTATTTTAAAATCAAATGTTGGATAATAATCTTTAACTGTGTTATACATTTTAGTTAAATATGCTTCTTGTGATATTTATGATACTCAACATAAATAATATCACACTACAAAAACAGAAAAAAAATACTGAATGGCATTCAAAATAACAGCTTGAATAGTAATTGCAGCCAAGGGTCATTCATGGCTGAATCAAATAAACATTCCAAAGTTTCAATGACCAGTTTTGGATACATGGGTGACTCTACAAACTCTACCACACCAAATTTCACTAAGTATTCATGGGCTAAAAAATGAACCCAACAAACTTACCTTGAGAGCCACTAAAAGGGTGACTGTCTCAACAGAGTAATATCCTCTGTCAACATAATCCCCCATAAAGAGGTAATTTGTGTCTGGTGATCTACCTCCTATGCGAAACAATTCCATCAAATCATGGAACTGCCCATGTACATCTCCACAGACAGTAACCGGGCATTTTACTTCTTGAACATTTGATTCCCTTGCTAGGATTTCTTTGGCCTGGAAAAATATGAATTAAAAATTTACAACAAAACTTACAGCAAAGACTTAGGTCCAAGTTACATGGCAATATTAACTGAAAATATACAATTCAAATTTTTAAAAGACTTCCCACTGCACAATCATAGATACCATTTTACAAAGCAAACTGTACTGGCAAATATCTTGAGTCCTGTGAGGAGGGCAGGGTGAGGGGGAGAAACCAATGAAGGGGATAATGGCTTAAACCAATCAGAGAGGAAGGGAAGAAGGAATATGTGTCCTGGACCAAGGACTGTATTTTGTAGACTTATCCCCACTTGCACCTTTCAATTGAGGCAACATCTTCTCCTGCAATTCCCAAATGGACAGACACAGTAGTCATAGATTTGAGATTTTTTCATATTTATTGAATCTCATTATACTCAACAACTTCACATCAAACAATTAGATGAAACTTAATCAGTGTTTTGAAAACAAGAAATTATCATTGTCAGTCAGCAAATAAAAGAGAGGTTTGTGTGTAGCATGATTCAATCTACAAGGAAAGTTAAAAAAAAGCATTACATTTATAAATAATTTGAAATAGGAAAGTTCTCAAACATCATCAAGTAATTTCTAAATATTCCTAAATTAGCTTTATTTCTAGAAAACAAAAACTGAGAATATTATGACAAAACATTTAATCCCAGCCACAAACATTTTTTAAGGTCACAGAATGCATTCCAAACAATATTTCTTCCAGCAAAAATGATAATTTAAAACAACAGTTTGAGAGTGGTTTGTAAAAATGAGATCATGAAATATTCCTTTTCATGAAATATTTCTTTCTTATATAAATGACCTTGCAGAAAGTTTTCAACATATTAATGGTACTACCCCCTTGTTATATGCTGATGACACCAACATTATTCTTGTATCGCCTACTTTTAATGAATTGATAGTTAAGTGTAAACAAGCTAGTCACACCTTACTTTCCTGGTGTCATAATAATTTACTAGATTTGAATATAGAAAAGTCACCTAATCTACTTTGCAAATAAAAATAAAGCAAGTAAAGTACTGTCTATTGAAGTTGATGGGAAGGTGATCCCACAGGTACAAAATACCAAATTTTTGGGTTTCCTCATAAATTCTCAAATCTCTTGGGATGAGCACATAAGTACTTTAACCAGTAAGTTAAGCTCTGTCTGCTTCTTAATAAGGTCCATTAGATCCACAGTTTCAGTGGCTGTTCTCTGTGCACTTTACTATGGAGAATTTTATTCTCACATAGCCTATAGTGTCCTCTACTGGGGTTCGTCTTCTAAGGCCATGATCATTTTCAGGGCCCAAAAGAGAGCCATTCGGCTCATGTGTTTTGCGAAACATGATGCCCCTTGCCGTCCCCTGTTTAAAAAATTGGATATACTGCCAGTACCATGCATTTATATTTTTCATGTATTAGTACATACAAAAAGAAATTTATCTGAGTATGTGAAAAGTTGTGATATCCATAAATATTCTACTAGGCAGAATGAGCAGCTGCATGTTTTATATGTACGTACAAAAAATGCAGGTGCTGGCCCAAATTTTATGGGCCTCCAACTTTACAATAAACTCCCAACTGAGATTAGGTCCCAAAAAAGTGTGGCTGCATTTAAGGTCAACCTACTCAGGTTCTTAAAATTAAAAATGTTTTATTCAATTGCCGAATTTCTTGTTAATTCCTGATGTGTATCATGTATCCATGTATGTATTCTGTTACTTACTCTGACGTGTCTTATATCAAGTATACAGTTGTAACAACTTGATCGCTGGACAAATAAATTGTATTGTATTCCCTTATCTGGTCCAACAGTGCAACAAAAAGCCATGAGTTTGCAGATTCTTTTGGTAATCCCAATTTTAAGGTCTCAAATGGACGGCTGGGTAGTTTTATAACCAGGCATAACACTGCAGGGACCAGCATCTCTGGATAGTCAAACAATGATGGTATGGCTCTTGTGGAGTGGAAAGGAATTGACCAAAAGAGAACTGGACATTACCAAACCTGACCAAGTACAGTGGGGTTAAAACAGGACTTTTCCTAGTTATGCCATCCAAAACAGTATGCCTAAAAGGAGAAAATTGAATTGGCATTCATGCATATTGACATTTATGTGTGGTAAATTAATGACACTGTCACAGATTAATAAGATAAATAATGGCTAAATCTCCTTCCAGTATCATTATAGGACCTTATAGGACCAAAAGAGGATGTGAAGTAATGCAGGCATTCAACATTTCACAACTTTCGAAGACGAACTGTTTGCTAAAAATGCTTACCCAGCAAGTTTTATAAGTATCAACAGAATCTACTTTATTGCAAATTAGCAATTTCTTTTATCATTTAATGAAACTCTCTCAATATAAATGATTAAACACAATGGTAACAAAACATCCTGTTTATCAGACCCAAAAACTACCACTCATTCTTACCTTTGAAACATATTTTCAATACAAACAAAAACACTTTTTAATAAACCTGGATATTTTAAATTTTTATTGAAAATCGCAACTGTTCATTTTTGTGAATGAGAAACCAAATGGTAAACTCTGTGCAATGTTGCCACGTACATTTCTTGGGATTCCATGGCTCGAAATTCTATTCCACACATGTCATATAACTCCACCACCATACCGTTGTCATTCTTGTAAATTCATTATTTTCTGAGCAATATTGATTTTAAAAATGGGTAAAGAAATGATTTGTCCAAAATTCCAGAAGAGAAAGCAATTGGCCTTCTCTTTTTTTCAAGGGTTGGATTAACAACCGCACATTTTGTCTAATGTTCTACTCCACCCTTAGTTTTACTGGTACAGAACATGATTATTTGAAGTTTCTCCGTCTCATGATTTTGTTTTGCAACTATGTGTACAGAAAACCAAACAAACATCACTGCTGTAGTCATTGATGTAGTTCCTTGTTCCCTTCCCCAATAGTGTTTTCAATATTACACCATCACTCATTGGCTGCCCCACTGGTGTCAAATGACTTCACAGCCACCTCGCTGAAGAACAGAGGCTGATCAGACTACTTTTCCCCTGGTTCCTACCCTTTGACCTATCTAGCATGGACCCTGCCAGGAACAAATATTCTTCTTCCTACCAGCAATGTTCCAAGAGTTATCAAAGCCCTTCCATCATATCAAGGTTTTAGTCCATCAGGAGGAACACACACTCATATTATTGGTTTATAGGAACACACTGTTATTATTGGTATTCTCATGGTTAAGGCAGGGATGGGCACAGACTTTAAAATGGTACAACCAAACATTCCCTTACCTATCGTAACAAAACAAAACCTAATCTCTAGCACTATATTATGCCCATCTTATATTCAACATAATTCTCTCCCTTTTCATTCCATCCAACTACCCTGGCTAATCCATTCCAAACGTGGCTATCCCATTCACACCCCTTCCTTGCTTGCCACATATTCTCCTCTCCACCACAGTCTTCAACATTCCACCGCCAATGGAAATGCTATGCATCCCGCTTTCCTCCCCCCCCCCCCACTGTACCTAGCACTTCCTCGCTTGTTTTCCTTTCTGTCTATTGTCATCTTTTTCATCATCATCCTCCCAACTCACATTTTAAAAACCTCAAATCTACACCAATTGTCTTGCTACAATGTCCATATTTTGGCACCCCAGGTAAATAAAACTCCTTATTTAGTTTTAAATGAACTTTTCTAAGAAGTCCTTAATTGGCATCCAACAACAATACCCTCCCGGTGAAACCTTCTTTGCCTACTCTAGCTCTTCTTCTTATGCCTCTAATAATTGGACCATCTTGGGCCCGAACATACACGTAAACTACATTACACACACTAGTTTATACACTTTTACAATAAATATTTAATTTAGCTTTCTTCTTTCTCAAAAACTGCTTGATTTGTACACATTGCTTTCTAACCCATATCTATTGCACTGACTTTCCATTGCACTTAGAAATACTCAAAAACACTTGATTGACTGGCTTACCATAGCTTGTTTATTCACAAACCATATTTCATGAATTTCCCATTCCTCTTTCCATTCTCCAGTTCTTCACATGCCTTTTTAACAACATGGCTAACATGACCATCCAGACTACATCCACCACTCGCATCTGAGCAGCCTGAGACACACACAGGTTGTGGATAATTTACCTTTCACCTCAATATACTCCTATTTTCTGCTTAAAATTCATTTATTCTACCAAATTCTGTGAATCATATGCCTTTTCGAAATCTAATAAACAATAGAAAAATAAATTTTGATTGTATCATTCTATGTTTCGAACTATTGGCGAC
The DNA here is from genome assembly GCA_037158775.1 of Hetaerina titia. Taxonomy (NCBI): domain Eukaryota; kingdom Metazoa; phylum Arthropoda; class Insecta; order Odonata; family Calopterygidae; genus Hetaerina; species Hetaerina titia. The sequence goes on from CM073770.1 coordinate 1,403,498, forward strand.
CTCATTAATTCTATGACATCACGTGTACCTTTTCTCTTCATGAACCCAATCTTATCATCGCCCAAGTAAACATTCGCCTTCCTCTTACTGATGATCCTGAAGCACTTTAGGTTTATACGAGATCGAAATTGTTTTTAAGTCCTCACATATGGCTGCCTCTCCATGAAACTTCTCCTCCTCCGTTTTCCTTAACCTTTAAGTAGTCCCACAAGAATGTTTTATATTACATCAATCCATCAATTATGCCTGGGCTAAAATTAACCTCATCTATGTTATATTTTCTGATTAAGTATAAGCTCACTGGCCTAATATCTTTAGCACATAGCCCCTCTACAGGCATTCCATTTCTCTTGAATCTTACCTCGTTCAACTAATCCTGCATTACATTTGATTGTTAATGCATTGCCCGTTCTTACCTCCTGTCCGTGCTTCTACCTGTCTGTAAAGTGCACCAAATTGGCCCTTCTTTGTAAATATTTCACATCTTCACACTGATCCACTACCACGCTTCCTTTCGCTGTGTTAGTTTCCCGCCCCGGCTTATTATACCAATCTCAATACCTCTTTCCAACGAATACTGTGTTTTCATCTCTAGGTCAACTCCTGGGAGGGCCATGAAAGTTTGCAGGGAATGTCCGACATCCGGATAAGAATTATAAATTAAATCAGACTCATTGTCAGTTATCTCAAGTTGTAGGACTAGTTGTCAAAGACAAACTATTAAGCATAAAATCTCCACTTCTTTTAATAAGGTCAACAACTTCTTTGCACTTGAAAAATAGATTTTTAAGGGTACCTTAATAATTTTAGCATAACTGAAAATGGTCTTCTGGGAACCGTCTTTAGAAACTAATAGTTATCCTCCCACGATATGCGAATGACCACAATCCATTCCATTTGGCTGAATACATTAGGTTAATTACCTGTTGACTTATTCACCATTTCTTCGATTGTTTAACTTCTATGAATTTAAAGGAAATAAGGTTTAAAGTATTCAAACAAGTTGTCTTTGAAAATGGCTACCACCCGTGGACTACTAATGTTAATAGAAATTAACAATTCATCTTACAACAGGTAATTTCAGGATACTGATAAGTATATCTTATAAAAGGGTAATACCTGCTATGCCGTACAGCTATCCCCAATAACAAAAAAAAACTTTAAGACACCCCAGAAACGATAAAACTTGTTATTCATAATAACGCCCAGAACTACTCCGAATTTCCTCTTAAGTCTTGGTACGAAGATAATAGTTACCATCACCACTTGGCATAAGATAGTATAAAACGGAAAATTCATTATCTCAATAATCAAAACAATGAAGTTGGGTTACCTTGTCACATAATGTCTTGACTTGAATTTCAGATAGTTGCTTGCACTCATTCAACTGCTCAATCCATTGGTCTAACTCCTTCAATGATGACTTATCCTCCATTCTCCCAGGCGTGTGAAATGTCGGATCCCTATAGGTTTGGTTTCCTATTTTACAAACTTTTCGTTAGGAGATCATGTACAGCTCCACAATATGGCAGAATGGATGGAGTGCCTGACGTCACCCTTTAAGCACCCTCTGTTGCTAAATTCCAACCCCCAGACACTGGAATATACACTCGGACTTTTCTAAATTGGAAGTGACGTCATACCGGATTATCTCGTCGAGTTGCCAGCTTTTCTGGAACAAATGACTGCGAAACTTCAGTATGCATTTCGAAGAGGTTCAATTGTCTCTAATAATTGTATTTCTGTTACCTCTATGTTCACAAAATGTCTTGTATCAAATAAAAGCAATTCACTTTTATGAGCTTGTTATGCGTTCCTTATGAATGTTAAAAATTGAGTCATTACTTAGTTCAACTGTTCTCTTGACTAAGTATAATTGTGTTTCTTTTCTCTTCGTAGGTTTATAAATTGTATAGCATCGGTATTAATTTCATTCGTTATCATTTGAGTTATCAAATTAAAGGTTAGTTATTGCTGATATGAAATAATTTGTTCTTGTTTTTTTAGCTCAGGACTTAATAGAAATGACTCAAAATGGCAGTTTACGTAGTTTCTTCAAATTTGTTTTGTGGATTCGATATGTAATGTCATTTCATCCCTGAAATAAATCTACTGCAGCACATTTTGCTTAAATAATATCCTGTGTGTGAATTCTCATCCGCGACGTCAGGACAAAGAAGTTTTGGAAGTGTATATTTATCATTGTTCTTTTCAAGTGTACGGTTGGGATATTCTGGAGAAAATAAAATGTGTAGCTTACTTCCTGGCAACATTAAAATGGAATATGTTTAATATTATTACGAGATTTCGAAGTATTTGGAACTGAAATACTGCCTCATTTATAAGACCTTTGTGCGAGAGACATTGAAAGATAAAAGTTTTCAGAAAATGCTGTCAAGTACAGATAGACGAATTTTTGGCTCTTATTACTTCACTGGACAAAGATTGCAACTCAAACGGAACCGATAGAGGTAGCACCATTTACCCAGTCTGAGTGAACTTCATTTTTTATAATTGCATACCTGTCAGTTTCCACAGTTCACTGGGCAGTGCTGATTGAGCCCCCACGGTATGTTTGAAATTTGTCTAAATGCAGTGATTGTCGAGACCAACGGTGCAACAGTCTTAATCGAAATGCATACGAAAATAACAGTCACATCATCAAGTCATTCATGGAGGAAAGAATATTATAGCTGGTGTGCTAATTTTCATGTTATATTTTGGAAGAGAGGTATTGATAAACTTTCAAGAGAAATTCATTGTTTTACCTTTTATAGTAGTGTATAATAACCGTAATAGAGTACCTGGATGTTATGCATTTCTGGTCTATTTGGTATACCAACAGTTTGTAGTAGAAATATTGCCCTCTTTCGGTAACAGTTTATCATTACTTTATTTACCATGACCAGGATAATAAGAATCTATGAAGCGCTAAGATAAATGCCATATGTTAGTCTTAACTGAGTCATTTAAAATTATTGATCCACTAGATAACTACAATGATGTGGCTGAAACTGTTGCTTAGTCATTAGTGTTTCCAGGTGCACCACTTAGAAACGATTTTCCTGTAAACCTCCTGCCTTTTTTCACCTTTATGTGAAATGCTATAAAACATTTGAATTCCATGCCTAGTCTAACCAATCAATTTACAAGACTGTCGTTGGGAAGTCATGCAATATAATCAGTGATTACATTTCATTTACCTTTTCATGAACTTATTAATTTAAAGGAGGAAAAAAAACAATGAAGTATGATTACAACGACCGATTTTTGGTTGATCAACCAAATTTGACAGTAGACATAACTGGCATAAATCACCATTTGTGGGTTCAATTTTAGAATGTCACTGAGAAAAAGTTGCAAAAAGCATGAATTTAGAAAGGAAAAATACATGCATATGTAAACAAAATGTTATGCTGTGATAACCCAAAGTATGGGTGTTGTAATGCTGGTGGTTTGCCCCATAATGACAAGCTTATTGGGAGTCCGATGATTTCACAGATCACCAATGAGTTCTGTAGAGCAAAACAGCAGAACCTACATGTATAATCCCTGTAATTAAAATTAGAGTAAGTCTCATTGATTTACTCAGGTATGAAGATCCTATCATTTTAAATTCACTAAACAAAGACAAACATATAGCATTTCTCTTAATCCTTCATAAAATCTTATTATCCTGGTAATGGTAAATAAAGTAATGATAAACTGTTCCTTACAGAGGGCAATTTTTCTACAACAAACTGTTGGTATACCACATTGACCAGAAATATATAACAGATCTAGGTACCATACTAAGATTATTACAAATTACTGGCCAAGGTGATCATCAGAACATATAATAGTAGGAACTTTAGTATGTATATAAATTTAAACAAGTACTGGGTACAATGTGTATGAATAATATTAAATATCACTGTTTTATAGTAAAAAATAATAGGAAGCTTAAAATTAATGTTTACAACTTGCTTGGAGAACACATGAGTGTCCGTTGTATCTTTGTTTCATATCTAAGTGAACAACGTAGCCCATGACACCATCTCAGCCGGAATAGTCTAGAATTTTCAGTAATAGAATCAGAAGAGTGAAATTGCAAAGTTTTATTTTGACATTATTCCAGGAGAAGGAAGTCATCTTTATAATAAAACCTTATGTGCAAGAAAATACAAAAACATTCAAAATACCAGCATGTTGACCAACATGAGAGTCTGATGAAGAATGGAGAGTAAGTAACAGAAATCTCAGATGAAAAAAACTATCAAAATGGAGCAGTGGAACAAGGAAGTTACTCTAGCTGTAACAATTATTCCAGAGAAGAGAATCTACGACAGACCTTTGTTGTTTTCATGTTTCTCAGGAAATATTTTGGGTTAAGTAAATACATTCTGATTTGTACTCATGATCTTATGCCCAGTAAAAGCAAAATGCAACACCTCAATAACCTACTCCAGGCATAGGTCAGAACATAAAATACTTACTACTCATGGGCCCAAAGCAATAGACTTAAGGTTATTTAATAAACTTCCACGTGAAATCAAATATGAAACAAAAGCACCTGTTTTAGAGAAAAAGCTGTTCACGCCATTAAAAATTAAATGGTCTAACCATTAAATGTTACCAATTCTGGCTTAACCAAATGTGACAGTGTATCAATTTAGTAGTATGTTGGTATATGTATTTCTTTTTAAATAGGGGTGTATATATAATCGATGTGACCTATATTTGTGTATGTGTAAATACGCACCAAATTTCCAGACAAATGAATGTATTATTATTATATTCAATGAAAGTGGAAATATCTAACAACCTGGAAAACTCTTACATTTTGCTCTTCTGATAATATTAGAGTATTTGGTGGATATTCCAAAAAAGCCGCCCAACATTGTGTTGGACGTACAATGCTGGGAAGTTCCCTCCAGTCATTTGTGAGGCACTATTAATTTGCTGCAATGGATCTCTGTTATTGCAATGAGGGCATTGATGGTGAAGTACTGATGATACCAATGTGATCAGATTGCTCCTGAATTGATGAGTTGCTTGAATGATTTATTTACAAACCTTTCATTTGCAATAATGTAGTTCGGTATCTATAATTATTTAAGATCTGCATTCTCCCATAGATTGTTGCAACACAAATGGACTATTATCTTACTTATTGGCATTCTCATGCATACCAATGATTGACATACCACTATGCTACAAACTCCTGGGGCTGAAAGTTACGTAGTTGTAATTTTAAGAGCTTAAAAAGACAAGGACAGTAGGCCGTGTGGTTGCAGTATCATATGGAAGACATGTAATAAGCTCAGGCCCTCTCTGATACGAAAGTGGAGGCATAAAGATCCTTCCAATGCTAGAAAGGAGACACCACTCATCCCTTTGTCTCCCCACCCCACTAGAAGCATCTATTTGAGATGCCTCACTACAAAGCCCATGAGGTCAGAAGACATGTGGGATGTGGCACTACTTTTTAAGGCAACCTATTTCAGACTAGGCCTCCAGTGCATAAGACCTTCAACCCCATAAACCTTTTTTTAGCGATGAACAAATCCACAGCAAGCCAAACGCTCACCATTGATGGCTTGGATGCCACAGAAAACTGGGAGCGGCTAGACTTTTTCTCAGGGGCCCATTTACAGAAAACCCTGGGCCAAAGCAGAGTGTTCCTCCAAAGACCTCTTCCACATGTGCCTGAAATGCCACAGCTGAGAGTCGGGATGCTCAGCAAAGGGGTCTCTATGGAAAGGCCACCGAGTGAGTCTTATAATTAGACCAGTAGCCCATTTCTGAAAGCTAAGAGTCAATTTATCAGTCCTTGGAGTACAACTATTAGTGTAATATAAAGCACTCTAAACCTTTTCTAGCAAAACATACTCTTTTTAAGAGTTAGAAAATTGTTATTCCCATCAGAAGATCCTACATGAGTTAATGGTGAGGACTTGTAAATTGACTTGCAATGCATTGAGAGACGGACCACTAGAGGTTTCACACACACACAGCAGATCCACATGACAACTTGGATACTCCACTACTTGTTGAAGGGACTTGTACATGGGAATATCTCCTTGCTCTTCTAGTTGTCTCTCAGGGCAAGTGATATCAGTGATACCACAGAAGTATTCTCCCACTTTCTGACCAATGGGGTGCATTCTGTTAAACCTTCCCCATTAATTTGTCATTTCCCAGATTCTTAAAGTACTCCATTTCTTCATGGCATATTTCCAGTTTACCTTGTTGTACTAAAGTGAAAAATAATCTGATGATGAAAGGATTTGTGATTTCCCCTGTCATGCCTTTTGATAATTGAGACCACTAAAACTTTGGGGCTCCTCGGGCATATTCATTGCCATCCAAAGACCACCATTTGGAAGAGAGTCCTAGACCAGTGACTATGGAGAAAATACAAGGATTTCATACATGGGTTATTCATCAATTCTTTATCCTCTAAACATTTACATTATTTTTACAAATGTAAGTCGACAATCAACAGAATAACATGGCAGCTTTAGATTTTCTAAAAATCTGGAAGTTACACAAGCATACATACTTACTTTTTTGACTTGATACACCCGGAAGGTATTTAACAACTTTTACACCAATAATAACAGATATTATTTATCAAGCTCTACCTAAAATGGGAAGAAACTTTAAATTTAATGAGCACACAGTACAAATAATCATCTGGCTCAACCCCAACAGTTTGTATATTTTACGATCAAGTTTGAAATGGTAAAAAAATATTTACAGGCTCCCTGTCATTCACTGGAGCTATGGAAATTCCTTCTTAACAAGTCATTAAACAAGAGAGTCATTATTTACAGGCAAATGTTACCATAAAATGGGTGGGCACTTTTAAACCATGAATGAACAGGTACATCACCCTGCTGACTCAATAAAACTTAAAGGAGTCGTAGGTTCCAAGAAAGCAGATGGAGGGATTTGGGTTGCAGAAAATACAAATACATAAGAAATGCACATTTGGAATAATATAGTCCTACATTAATACCTCCAACCCGTTTGATTCAATTGTTATACAACCTCATTTGAGTGATTCATTACGAGCAATCTTAGCTCTTGTGTGTCATGTGATGCCAGAGGGATATTTGGAGCACCCCCATAATCCCCCATTATTCTTCATACAAGTCATACTTTAAAAAAGTACTGAATAATACTACACTCCATGTTTTATGAGGGCATTGAATTAACGCAAGAATTGCTGAAATGCTTCATAGTGTAAAATATATATTTGGAACAACCCTTGGAAGTATGTTAAATGGAAAAGCTTTAATTCCATTGGCTTCCTATTCTGAGAGAGCACAAATTACGTTCACTAAAATAAAACAGATTCAGAGTGTTAATTGATGCACAGTAGAAACCACCATCCCAGGGGGAATTTCTACTGAATTTCAATTGCCACTAACTTTTGACAGGAGATCACAGTTGGCCCCTACTCACTCCATCTTATTACATATATACAACAGCCTCCCAAAAAAAAATCATTATATTCTTCAAGCTTCAAAATTAAAACCAAGTTATAGCAAAAATACTTTTGATTTCCAAAATGAAACCTTTTTGAAACAAAAAGAATAAATTCAAGAAACTATCAGGCAATCTCAAAACCATGGCAGTTTTTGATTTGCACTGCTTTGATTCTATCACTCTTTAAATTTTAAGCACCCTGTCAACACTAACTGTATAAAATAACAAGTGTGGTTTCATTAGACCATTTGAAAGGCCACCACATGCACTTCAAATGTTAAAACTTGAACATACACCTTAATTTCCTGTGATGATGTATTGCATCACAAATTGATACCTCCCTAAAGAATTCAAAACTTTAAAAATGTCAATCTGCCAACTGTAAACGATTCTACTAAGGGCTGAGCATTCATTTTCCAGTCAGCGCTTTGTCACCACACACCCCATTGCACATTCACACAGAGAACTCTCACCAGAGAATTCTTCAAACCTTTGCCTCGCCATTAAGGGCAGTAGATCACACCTCTGATGGTCCTTGGGCTTTAACAAGAGGCAGAACAACACATAAAACATGTCTTCAGCAATCTCCTAAGGGCCAAAGGGTATCTGTCCTTCCAAAGTTTCTGACGATTTAGAAAAAAATGCCATTGCACGACGGACGACAGATGAGGAGAACAACAGACCCAAGTTCAGGAACACCATGCACACATACACATGCATTTGATCATTGCACATTACACCTGACCTCAGGAAGTGGGGCCAAGGTGGTGGAGGATCCACAAACCCAAGAACATGCCCAACCACGGGAGCCATCCCAATGCAGTAGCACCTGCCGCTTTTGTCATAGGGAATGGGCAGCAGGAGTGGAGTCAAACTGCTTCATGTCTCCTCACCAATGGCCTCTGCACCCCTCCGATGGGGAGATTCTCCCTCCTCATCCTCCTCTTCTCCCCCCTCTGCTCCATCACCTCCCTTCCCCTCCCCCCCCTTTCCGTCCCCCCTCTCGGGAAAGTGCTTGAGTGGGACCTCGGCATACGTTGGGAAGTCCGCCATCTCAATGCGATCAACAACCTGTGCCATCAGAAAGACTTTGGTCAGAGACAATTTTGGATACCATTTCCATGTACTCACTGCTGATTTGTATGCCACCAATGGCACCAGGGTGCTTCCAGATAAACAGTGAATAAACTGTGAAACAAAACCCTGTCCGGCCTCACTTTACCACTAATCAACAACACATCTAGTCTCCATTCTTTATTTGGCCTCAGTCCAACATCAAGTCAAAGAAAAGTGTACGCAAAAGATAATTTCTCATTAAAAAATCAAAATCACTTCCATTTATAATTCATTTGAGCAAAGAGTACCATAAAATAATTGTAGAATGTATTGAAAAGGATCAATCGTGAGCATATGAATGGCCTAATTTTTTTAAAGGTCAATGATAGTTGTTTATTTTGTATGTCCTGGGGTTCATATTTTTCAGATCCCATACCTAGGAAAATAACAAATGGCTGGCAAAATATGAATTTTAAAAAAGAATCAATAATGCAGATTCATTTTCATCACATGATACGGGTTAAAACAATACAATGTAGATAGTTAATCACTTATTTGCTGCATAGTACAACTATGTATTTGCTCCCCTTCAAGGAAATTATGGAATTCTTGGGGCTAATGAATGTGAAGGAAATGATGATTGGAAAGTAGAGATAGTATTCCAATGTTTCATTAAAACATTAAATACTGCTGACAACTTTTGACTTTGTGAAATTAAAAACTTTTAAATAAGATGAGGTATTTTAAACTTGCAATTAAAAAAAATTATATTGAAGGTTCAAAGCACTTAATTAATTGCAATTTTATTCAAATTTCAACATGCTGGGAAGGGAATAGCACAGATAGTTCACAAAATGGATAATCCACAAACAGATAATCGAGAGTTTACTGTGGCTGTAATTTTGGGTGGCCTGATGAAACAGCTTCAATTTTTATGTTGAACTAATAAACCATTTAAAGGATTAATAATGGAGAAATGGAAGAGTTGGATGCAGTCCACAGATTTTGAAGTGACTCCTTCAGGAAGGAGGAAGAGGGGCCAAGCAGCATTTCACACATTTGAGAATGTGTCAAAACTTGATGAATATTGTAAAATGTGAGACAGTTATAAAATCAATTAGGAAATGAGGAATTACAAGTATATTTGATGGCATAGAGGGCAATTTGTTACATGAATGCTCAGTTTCTGAAGAAGGGGCTTCTTATAGTTGGTTTTGTTGGGGAGGCAACCGACAGTCAAGGTCATTTATGCCATTAGGGATGGGTGGGAAAGGAAGGGTGGAGAGAAACCCAACATCGGCATTAGCTTACTCTTGTTGAAAGGCACCAAGGGGCCAGTAGTAGTTTAACGTCCCATCCGACGGACGGCGTATTCACTCAAAGTGCTCTCCACAGAGCACCTCAAGTAGGGATCGGAATACAACTGAAAAATATTTGTTGTCTCCAGGATTTGAATCTGAGCCTTCGTGGTGGGAAGCTTGTACGTTAGCCTCCACACCATCCTGATCCCCAGGGGCTTCTTATATACTGACTAATACAATCTATGAGGGTGGTTCAAAAAGTTCTAGGCCTCTCCCATAGATTACATCACTAACTGCATGATTTTTTTCTCCCATGTTGGCACAACTGTGTATGGATGCCGTGTAATTCCAAGCCATTCCACTCGGCAATTCCCTACAGGCAGTTGTCTAAATTAGTTACAGTAAACATTTTGTTAGAAATGGAAAAAATTGAGCATTGTGCATAAAACACTTTGTAACAGAAGGCTTAATGTTGACCAAAATTCATTTGAGAATTGTAACTATGCGTGGAAACTCTTCTCCTTCTTTTTCCACTAGGAAGATATAGGTGGCTGCATTCAAATGTGGCCGTGAAAGCCTCCAAGAAGTCTCCACTTGAAGGATGTCTAAAAAGAGTAACCACACTGAAATACCGTAAAAAATTCAAGTTTTGATTTTGGTTGATCGATGTATGAGATGCATGAAATTGCTAAGACTGTAAGAATATCAAAAGCATGCAGCAGTTGCATTTTGCACGAGGAATTGCACATAGCAAAGTTTTGTGCAAGATGAGAGCCATGCTTGATCACTGTGGATCAAAAATGCATTTGGATGACACTTTCTTAAGTGTTCAGCATGCTTTACCAAACTGATTTTTTGGGTTGATGTGAGACAGTAGATGAAATATGGATCTGCCATTACAAATCAGAATTGAAACATCAATTCATGCAATAGACAGTGGCCGGTTCTTCAGCTTCGAAGGAGGCGAAGAAAGTGCCATCAGTGAGTAAGGTCATGCCACCAGTTTTTTGTGATGCGAAAGGAATTACGTTGATTGATAATCTTGAAAAAGGTAAAACAATTACAGGGGAGTATCATTCTAACATTTAAATGAAACTGGATGAGAAATGTTATGAAAGAAGAACTGGCTTGCAGAGGAAAAAAGTTTTTCATCAGGACAATACACCTGCCCACAAAATTTTTTTGATGATGGGAAAATTGAGGGATTTGCACTATGAGGTGCTGCAACATACACCAAATTCCCCAGAGTTAGCTCCACCAGACTTCCACATCTTCTAAAAACTCGAAAGTTTCCTCACTGGTCAATGTTTTCCATCCAATCAAGAAGCAATTGCAGCTGTAGGCAAGCACTTTCAGAAGAAAACTACAGAGAAATGATAATGGCACTGGAACATCACAAGATGAAATGAACTAATATTAAGGCAATTTAGGTTGAAAAATAAAACTTTTTTGTGAAAATAAATTGTCATTTTCATCATCAGGCCAAGGACTACTCAGATCACACAGGTATATATAATTTTAAAGATTTTTCACCAACCCCCTCAAAAAGAGAAATAAGAAGTTTCATTGCATTTTCTTATGGTATTATGAACATGGATGCAATACTAATCCTCATGACCAATGTTATTCAACAAGTGCCTCATTTGTACTTCTTTCTTCCACTTTGGGAGGCTCCCGCCCCCTCAACCTGCCCTACCACCAGCAGAACTTAACAGAGGTGTGGGGAGGAAGGGTTGCCCACTTGCCTTGAAGGAGGGATAGAGTCCCACCCGGCCGGTCCTCATGCTCTTCCCCTTGGAATAGCCATCCCAGTGATTGCCAGCCACTCCCACAAGATCTCCAGCCTCAAGGGCAAGCACTGCTTCTTGGCCTGCTGGTGAACCCGACTCCTGGGGATTATGGGCCACAACTGCCTCTCGGAGGTGGGTACCCTGTCCACCATAGTAGTAGATGTCATCCAAGGACCGGAACCGATCTGATGCATCCGACCTCAGCTGCTGCATTATTTCATATGCTATCCGGCATACCTGCAGACAGAAGGGCTCATAGAGATACCTCACAGACAAGAGTTATTCAGCACAATGTCTTAAGGAGCTATACAGACACCAGTTTACAAGAAAAACATCACTTATAGCAAGACTAAGTTACTGACTGAATAGTAGACAATGTTGCACAAACCTTCTTCATCCATGAATGATAAAAGTGATATTTAGATGGGATATGGTGACAGCATTAGTTATTTATTTTAGAACATTACTCACATACAGCAGTTGCACCAATTTACAGTGAAAAATATAACAAACATGAAAGAGGACAAAAAGACAATAACAGCATAACAATAACAACGAGAACCGAGCGTGGAGCAGGGAAAAATTTAATTTGTTGAAAGGTGGGATAAAGCTTGGGTAGTGAAATTGTTACATGATAAATTAAAAGGATTGACAGTGTGAGGGAGTGAATTTAGAAGGGAAGAGAGATGAAATAAAGGTGAGCGCTTGGTGAGAGATATCCTAGGAATAGGTAGATGGGGTAGGGAGTGGGTGCGGGTGGGTCAAGTTGGTACCCTGAAGCTGAAGAGAGAGAGAGAGAGCAGTTTAGGGCAATCAATAGTCGAGTTTAGGGTGTTGTGGAGGAGTTTTAAATCAGATTTAAGTCTGTGGCTTTGGAGACTAGAAACAGATAAAAAAGACAGAACAGCATTTGAGGACATATTGCGGAAATGTGGGACTCGGTGTTTGACTATTTTGGCGAAGAAGAGAGAGATACTTCAGAAAGAGACACTAAATGTTAAAATAAGTCAGTTTAGTAAAATTTTAAATTAGATTTTAGGGAGAAAACTATTTACAGGAGAGAAGTCTAGAGCCTCATAAACAATAACAATCATAGATATTAGCAATTTCAATGTATCATAAACAAATTAGATGACACTGGCAAAGTGAAACATTTTCAATTTTCTCAGGATTCTAGCTCACTGTTTGTTATTCTTCCATTTGGTAGTTTTTGGATGGGCTTAGTCAATACAACGCTACAGGGAGAAATGTTTTTGCCCCTCCTAAAAATATACAGCCAGACATCTGCAAATATAATCCACCCTGCTTCAATTCTGCATACTTCCTTCTTCCCTTCCTTCTGTCCAACATGCCTATCCAATTCCTACCCCTTTCTTTATTGTCTTAAAATGTTCTGCATCTATACTTTCTCCCTTTGGATTTCTCCCAGCAATACTCTCTACCCTCCCACCATGCCAGGCACTTTGTTTGTTTTCCTTTCATTCCACTTCACATTTTCTATTCTTTTCCACACCCACATTTCAAAAGCTTCCAATCTACACCTATCATCCTGCTTTGATTTTTCCATGCTGTACAAAACCATGAACCATAGCAAAGTTTTAAGAGAATTTTGATTGATTTCCACAGTTTCCCAGGATCAGATGTGGATTTGGATTCATATCATTATTTAGTAATTATGAAGTGAAATTTAAGATTTAAGATAATAAAACGGGACAGAGGGTTAGGAAAGTGGAATGTAAAAGCATTAACTAGGTTGAAAAGGTAGCTGGATACAACAGAATAAAAATTGGAACACACCAAAAATGGATATCAAATGCTGCAAACAAAACTCTAGGAAAAAGAGAAAACCATTGATTTTAGTTGAGATGATAAGAAAGACAGGCAGAGAAGAAAATAGACGAATGTAAACAAAGTTAGGTAGATACAAGAACAAAGAGTTGAAAGTGAAAGAAGCATGGTGGAATATACAATGTGAGAATATAGGAAGTTTACAAAAGAGGGTGAAATTGGGTGAAGGGGGAAATTGGAAAGAATGCACCATACAGGAATGTGAAAGCAGTGTCAGAAAGTAAGAAGGGAATATCCATGCAAACAATCAAATATAAGAGAGCAAAATGATAAACTGAACCAGAGAATTTTCAAGAGAGATGGAAGGAATATATTGAGGAATTCAATGGTAAAGACATTAGGCCAGCAAAGTTAGAAGTAGAAAGAGATTATGATGGATATAGGTGTTGCTAAGGCCCAGACATACTGGATGACATAATAGAAAAGGCATTGAGGGAATTGTAATCGAATGAGGCTGTGAGGGTAGATAACATTTCCATGGGACTACTATAAGTTTTAGCAGAATGTAGAAAGACGAGTTTTATGGACTGATTCATAGCATTTATGAGGAAGATATCTGGCCACAAGGCTTAGTCAAATCAGGGTTTGTCCCTATTCCAAAAAAGGAAAAGGCAGTAACACGTGACGACTACTGAAAAAGAAGTTTGATTTTGAATGCAGCTGAAGTGAGTCTGAGGATCAGCAACAAGATGATTGAGAGCAGGAGAAATGATTACTTATGGGATGATCAATTTGGTCTCAGGAGGGAAGAGTCATGCATGATGCCATTGCAGTAATGAGGTTAATCACAGAGAAGAACATAGAATACAATCTGGAGGAATTTGCCGATTTCATAGATTTCAAGAAGGTGTTTGATAGAGTAAATGAAGTAGAATTAACTAATGAGTTGTAGAAAATAGGAGTAGACTGGAGCGTGAGAGGACTTATCCACAATCTGTACATGTCTCAGACTGCTCAGGTGCAAGTGGCAGATGGAAAGTCAGGATGGACAGTGTTAGAAAAATGAGGAAGATATGGATGGCCATTACCAATAGTGCTGTTCAATGTATATGTACAGGAAATGGTTAAAGAGACATGAGAAGAACTGGAAATGGGAATTAAAGTCAGTTCGGAAATCATAAAATCAGGTTTGTGAATGATCAAACTTTTGTTTCTCTGTCAGCTGAAGGGTTAAAAATATTGGTAAGTGTATTGCAAAGCTTATTCTGTTTTTAAGATAAAGAGAAAAGATAAGTTGAATATTAAAATAAGAGTTCATAAATTAGAGCCTTTGGAACAGTTCTTTCTACAAAATGTCCTGGATCAAATTGGTCAAACTCTTACGACATAAGAAGAAGAATCATGTTAGGCAATGATGCTTACACAAGGAGAAGGAAATTGATGACAGGGATTACGAGTAAGGATGTTAAGAAAAGTTTGTCTCAACTTTTCCATGTGGAGCATGATTTTGTACAGTGCAGAAACATGGTCTGAAGCAAAGGAAATACTGAAGCAAGATAATAGGACTGGAAGGAGGCTTTTGAAGTGTGGGTTTGGAGAAGGTTAGAAAAGGTGAAGTGGACTGAAAGGAATTCAAACGAGGAAGTACTAGTGCATGGTCGGAGAAGAGAGGGAAGTGCTGAATTCAGACCCTGTCGGTTAAGTGTGCGCATGGCCACAGATCGTATTGGCATTGACTTAAGATGCCAGGGCACACCATTATCACTGAAAATTTGGTGATGCAAAAGAACTGCTAAACTCATCCCGAAGGTCTTAACGGATGACGACCAAGAGCAGAGGTGAAGACCTTCTGCAATGGCATCGCAAAGATTTCCCATCCCCTTTGCAGTCCTAACTTGGCTCCAACAGACTATTTCCTATTGCCAAAAGTAAAATCCTTCTCAAAGGACACCACAATGAGATTGTAAGGGGCGCCAAAGAAGCTTGCATGTGTACCCTTAAGGACCTTCCAGAATCCACCTACCAGGTAGCCTGCGAGTTGTGGAAAAGCCACTGGCAAAAGTATGTCAATGCTCAAGGGATATACTTTGAAGAATTTTGAGGCATTATACAATATCTGAAACAAATCTATTTTTTTGATACTTTTTATACAAACCATGTATTTTGCTGGCACAACCACCTTTTTCACCACAAAGAAGACTCGATATAAAAGCATATACACTCTTTCTTTTGCACGGTGAAATAGAATGTGAAAGAATGAGTAATCCCTTTAAATAAAATACAATGAAGTGAATGTACAAAATTAACAAAGTAACATTACAACTAACCACAATAAGGATAAAAAATTAAACAAATAAAATATTTGTATTTTACTACATGCAATATAGCCATGATAATTTTGAGCAAGTTTTGATTTTTCATTTGGATATTTAGTTCAATGCCATTCAATTAAAGGACTAACCCTCATTTGAATAAAAAAACTGTATGAATACTCTTTTATTTATTTTATTTATTTAAGAAGTTATCATTGCAATTAAGCAAATTTCCTGGTAGCAATGGTCAAGTCTGGTCAGCTGTCACTCATGACATCTACATCTACACGTATATAACACATAATCTTACAATACATAATAATAATATCTTAAATGACATGGACATACATGCATCACAAGAAGAACAGATAGACAAAGCTCTTGTATACACTTGAAGGATTACCAACTACATTATCACATTTACCATCACCTGTGGCCTAGGTTTACACCATTAGAGATCATAGTATCATAGTACCGTCCATCGCCACACTCCGTCCATAATCATGTTCTCTTCAATTTCATATACCTTCCAAAATTGCATCCCGTTAACACATCATTCACTTTTGAAAAACAACTTGTAATGCCATCCACATCACATACAAACAATATTTCAATAGATACAATTGTATAAAAATCACTGACCAATGAAGTTTGTCACTCAGTGACTGTTTTACACTCATTCTTAAAACTCCTAAAATGGATGGAAAGGGCTCAAACAAACCTCCAGGAAGCTGGTTCCATTCAACAATAGCTCTGTTTAAAAAAGAGTATTTTTTCTTATTTGTTTTTTGCGTCTTATTTTTATTTTAAAACTGTGGTCGTTTTTCCCCTTAAAGCATGGTTTTTCTATCTCTTTCCATAAATCTTCCCACGCTTCGTCATTTTTAAAAATTCTGTACATCACACCTAACCTACTCCTTTTTCTTCTATTTTTTAAACTTTCCCATTTCAATACATCCAACATATCCCTGACACTCTCTGCTCTTTTGTACATTCCGAGTACATATCTTGCTGCCTGCTATCAAAAGGTTATGTACAAACCAGTCCACATATTAATCTTTTTTTCAAACATACACCACAAGGCAAAAGAAAGTTAAAAAATATGATTGCATGCGACAAGGTATTATGCTAGTCTTACCTGAGATGAGAAAGTGCACACCAAGTAATCTGACATTGATAGGAAATGAATATCAATGATGATTCCAAATAAGGAGCTGTCAGAGTACCTTGTTGAGACTGCAGCAGTTCGGGCAATGCTTGGATCTCCGAGAATTTCATAATTGGGATACCTATAATAAAAAGTATTATAATGATACAGTCATTCAAATTGTCTACCTTAATTTCTTCACCTAACAGTAAAAGTCAAAATCTATGAACAGGGATGCGACAGTGAAAATTAAAAATGGGTAGAGTAAAATTGTGTCTTTTATTTATTTATTTATTCGTCTTGGTCCGAAAACAGCAATTTTTGGCCTTCACATCGGACAACAATGACAACACAACAGTACAAACACTCGAGCCCTAGGTGGAAAAAATCCCACCCTGGCGGAAATTGAACCCTCAACCCTTGGATTGGTAGACAAGGATGTTACCCCGCCGCCACCGGGGCCGGCAAAAACTGAAATAAGTAACAAGAATGGTGGTGACTTTACCAATGAGGATTAGGAATTTCATGTTATATAGCATTGGAATTAGGTTCATGGGGTGTCAGATTGTCCAGAAATAGAGAAGCAATCACTTTGGGTGGCAAAATGGGACATTCTGAATATTCTAATTTGAATATCAATCCTAGATAACTCACAGCAGCAATTAACTTTCAGCCAGAGTTATGAAAAAAAATGTATTAAAACATGATCAGAATGGGAAAATTTATGTATACCATAGGGTAGAAGCTCTAGATGAAGGCAATACATAATTAAGGTCAAGAAATAATGGTAAAAAATTCACATATTTCATCAATTAAGAAAGCTAATGACAAAGAATCAGCAAGGCACATTACTTTCTCCAAAAGGCATTACTTTTTATGGCAAAATATAAGCATGGCATTTAATAAGTGATGGTAGCATATGGAGTTACTCAGGTCCATTAAAAGTTTTCCTTGGTGCCTCTTCAAGATCCCAAAACCATCTCCTCCTACACTTTAATCTAAAAAAGTTTTTTTCACTATATAACTCCTTTGTTTTGTGATGGAAGACATTTAGCATTTGACCTACCAAGGAGAATGAGCAAGCAGCAACAATAAGGTGACCACATGGAAAAGGGTCAAAAATACACTCCTTCCACTTCAGTGCCCACCCTCAACGACCACACCTTGGCAGCTGCTTTCTTTGCTGCCTCAAATATCCCACTGCCTGAAGACACCAGTTTACAAATTTCATGATATCATACACTTCAGCAATCACTGATGTTGAGAGACAAGCAGAAACCTCATCAACTGACACCATCCCCAAAGAAGGACTTTTGTCTTAGATCAGGATGGAAAATAGGGTCAATTTGCATGGCATTTCCTGAGGCTAACATACGAGGAGGGTAACTTAAGTAATGGTACTGGCAATGTAGCATTTTATCTGGCAACCCTGAAGGTGCTGGGCTTGGAGGGATGGCAGGGGAACATTTGATCCGCCTTCAACATGGGTTTGAACTCACTTGAGTCATTTGGTTGTCCATAGCAATTTTTTTGTGAAAGTTTTTTTCTCTTGTGTTCTAAAAATGAGTGACATCAATTTCGATGTGCTATCAGGTTTTGCTTCAGGCTTAGGCACAGTGCAACGGAAACTTGCTAAACTTCATTAGGTCTACGGAGATAGTGTTTTGTCAAGAGCCCAGGTTTTTTGGTGGTTTAAGGCATTTTCAGAAGAAAGAGTGTCAATAGAAGATGAACTATGAAGCAGAAGGCCTTCATCTTCAAGAACCGATGAAAATGTCGACAAAACCCAGAATCTTGTGCATTCAGATCATTGGTTGACAGTCAGAATGATCGGGGAAGAGTTGAATTTGACTCACAACACCGTTCATCAGATTTTGACGGATGAATTGGGGATGAGAAAAATCTGCGTAAAAAAGGTTCCAAAAAACCTTTCGCAAGACCAGAAGGACCAGTAGTTTTTGGCCAGTAAAAACATTCCTGTTTGCTCCTCAGCCTCCTTATTCGCCAGACTTGAGTCATTGTGACTTTTTTCTCATCCCGAAGTTGAAAAATCACCTCAAGGGAACTCATTTTGGGACAGTCAAAAGCATTCAAATGGCTGTAACTGACCAGCTGAAGGCTATTCCAGTATTGGAGTTAATTATAATTCTATTTGAATGAAAGAATTTTAAAAAAACAGTCTCATTAGTTAATTTACAGACCCCGTATATGTAGTTCCCTTGATTCTTGAGGGGGACATGGGCTGGTGCCCACAGATTGGAACTGGAAGAGGGCACTACTCACTTTGCCTTAGCATCAATGATCACCGAGGGGTCATCTGTGGCCAAGTAGACCCTCCTCTTCACCTCCTTGCCACCTGCCACATCACCATTGGCTCCCCAGTGCCCTCCCCATGGAGCACCACCATTGGCATCATTGGCACCCTCCTGCAGATTCCCGGTTATGGGCAATGCATTGTGTTCCATCTCCAGCTGATTGAACCACTCCTCAACGGCCTGCATGTACTCCTCCAGCGGATGGAAGGCTGCCTCCGTGCCCACTTTATCTGTCCTCCGTATGTGAACTCTGCAAATGATGAGGGCTTAAAAATCCAGGCATTCTTACATGAAAGAGGGGGCCGTATATGACTGGAGGATAGCATGCATGCCTACTCCTTCACATTCATCAGATGGCTTACCCCACAATAGGCCTTTGAAAGCCAAGCTTCCGAGCGGTCGAGTCCAGCATCTTCTGGACGTTGGGCTGGGGGCGGAGGAGGAATTTCAGGAACTGCCCCACCCACCACACGATTGGATCCCCGTGGAGGCGAGCAAGGCGAGGTGCCAGGTCTCGGGGCACGGCCAGCGGTAAGTACGGGGGTCGTGGAGACAGAGAGTCCACTATCGGCAGCTCCACCACCTGTGTGTTAGGTTTCCCTGCAATTGCATCCACCAATGGAAATGCATCAGCCACGAGAAGAAACATACCATGTTACACTTTTGTAAAATAACATTCTTCAAAATCATCACTGTATGACAGTGATCATACAGTGATCTCTCCCTGATGTGATGTATCATCATATCAGGAAGAAAATCTCCTATTAATGTCAGCAGGACATGCCAAACAAGAGTGCCATGAATCAAAGCAATTTACTGTATCTGGCATTGTATAAGGTGAAGTTTTTGTCACAATTTGTAATGAAAAAAAATCACCACTCAGCTTACTCAATCATCAGGAAAAATTGTGGTTATCTAATGACTAAGCAAATGTCTCATAGAAAGAAACTAATCTTTATAATTTTTCATTGTTATTAAAAGAACCACATATTGACTTTTGAATTGCAAACTTTATTTTCTTTCTGTTTTCATTGCAGTGAACCTCAAGTAAATTCAGTCCGAGGACACTATGCATACACATGTGGTTCTTACTTCACTGGCAGTGGAATAAATTATAATCTTTCACTCTCCCCATCTCATGAAACTCACAATATCCACAGACAGGAAAAGGCATTTCTTTTTTAACAATGCAGTGATGGCATCCTTACTAGACAATAAATTTGAGGATACCTTGACACTTGATAGTGAAGAGGAAGTACATGACTGGTTGGGAATGAAAATGATGTTCACAAGTGGTGATGAAGATCAGGAAAAAAGTGGACAATTTAATCTGGGATCACGTGATATGAGGTGTATTCTTAAAGTAAGTACCGTTTGCTTATATTTAAATATTGGCGTTTCAGAGCACAGTTTTGCTCCTGCAGCGCCATCAAGAATGGCGTTGTCGATTGGTTCAACCCTCAGGCGGCGAGTTTCTATGCAGAGGGGTTAAAGAAGCTGGTGCAGCGGTATGAAAAATGCTTAGAAGTGAATGGCAATTATGTAGATAAATGAAGTAGGTTTGTAGCTAACTAAAAGTGCCAATAAAATGTGTTTCATATGAGTATATTTTTTCCTGTGACCAAAAGGGCCTTACTTTATGAACACGCCTCGTAAATTACACTTTGCATTGTGAAAATTGTATTTGTGGGCCTAAAAGAAAAGCACAGAATATGAATAATATTGGGAGTATTTTCTTATTCTTTTGCATTAATATTGCAAAAACAATCATAGATTTAAAATAAAAATCAATATGCTGCACAATGCATTCGGCCATGTGTTAACACCTAAATTTAGACTAACAGCCAGAAAGCTAGTGATAGAGGAAGAAATCTGCAAAAATTAATGTTTGTTAATCCTATTGGTCATTGTTTAGAAGCCCACACTCTGATACTACTTTAGCAAAAGAAGAATCATATTGACAACAGATACTGCTGAAGTCACAACAAGAGATAGATTTGAAATTCTTAGTGAATTTCTCCACATCAAAGACATTAAAAGTAAGAATAAGAATCAAGGAGTGCAAAACCAATACAAGATTATTCCAAAAACACAAGGTTTGAATAAAAAGTATCGGTAAAATTGTTTTTCTGACATGTGCGTTAAGTGCTGAATTCAGACTACCGGTTAAATGTGCGCATGAATGCAAATTATTCTGGCATTGATAAGATGACAGTGCATACCATTATCACTGAAAATTTGGTAATGCAAATGATCTCCACTAAACACATCCCGAAGGTCTCGACAGGCAACCAAGAGTGTTTGCTTTGGAGAGTCTGATCAGTAGACCATTTCCTACTGCCGAATGTGGAATCCTCCAACAAAGGACCCCGCCATGGGATGCTAAGTGTCTTCAAAGATGGTTGCACTTGTACCCTTAAGGACCTTTCAGAACCTGCCTACCAGGGAGCCTTCCAATCATGGAAAATCCACTCGCAAGAGTGTGCTAACAATCATGGGATGTACTTCGAATAATAGTTCTGAGGCATTGTAGCAATGTCTGAAATAAATCTCTTTTCTGAAACTTTTCCTGTCACTTTTCATACAAACCATGTACGTATTTCATCTAAACAAAAGATTGTACAAGCTGTATTTCCAAAAAGTAGAGATGTTTCCATTGATGTCTTTGACATTACAAGAGGTCACTTATCCTTCCCTGGTCATCCAAATTTGGTAACAAAACCTTCAATATCACTGACAAGGATGCAATCCTAGGGTCAAAACTTACAGGACCAGACATGGAGTTAAACTGCAATGTCATTCTGGTTTAGTTTGTTTAGTAAAACCCCTACTGATTCAAGGATGGACTGCGTGGATAGATTATTACTATAACTCTCCTGTTCTTGCAAAACTTCTCAAAAAAGATGACTGACTGGCTGGCTGGAACAATGAAACTAAATCAAAAGAACATCTGCGTAATGCAAAAGAAAAAAGGCCTCAAAAAAAAGAAGTTATCCCACAGCCTCCATGTTTCGTGACAGTGTGAAACAATGGAGAGGCAAAGAATATTGTAACAATGGTTTCCAATTTTCATAGTGATGACAATTAATAAAAGGCCATGTGCATACGCAAAATGTTTAGGTAAAAATTTTACTTAAGTTTAAAGGCATAGAGGCTAAACATATTTTGAAGTTTAAAATTAACCAATCAAAATTAATTATACTTACATAAATAAATAAACACATTACTCAATATTAAAAGAAAAAACTATTTGAATATTTATAGAGGTAGTTAAAATTATGTCATACCATGTAATGTAAATTTTAGTACTATTGAAAATTTCATATCCATATTGAGAATTAATAATGAAATATAAATGTTTGCATAAGTACATACCAATCTCGATTATTTCATTTAAATCTCCTTTGAACGCAGAGGTTGGATTCAAGTAAAGATTCTCTCGGCTTGTGAGGTTAAATTAACCAATGCAGTCCAAAGAAACTCTTAATATGCTGTGTATTAAGAGATTAAGATGATGCCTCAAATAAATCATTTATCAAAGCAGTCGACCGGCTTATGCTGGGTTTTTGATGGATCCTGTGACTACACACCTCTGTAATCTTAAGCCTTAATTAGCATCAAATCAATGCTCACTAAAATTTCATAATGGATTTTGATACTCAGCTGAGGAACAGAGAAACTGAATTAGGTATTTTTGTGATTTGTTCCAAGTAAATTCAACAAACAACCACGCACCTGGCCAGTGGGCATGGGAGCTGGAGGATGTGATGGCACCTGAGGGATCAGGAGGGCATGTGTCGCTCACAGGGTGAAACACCTCCTCCCAGCCAGCTTTGTGGTACCGCCAGCCCTTGGAGCGCAGAACCAGCGTTCGGCGGGTGCCATAGGCCACAATCAAACAGTATACCACATGGTGAACTTGGCAACCATATCCACAGCCCTGCAAAGATGTAACTTTTATGTGCATGTAAACAATATTCTGCAAGTCACCACGAAAATGTGTGGCAGAGGAGGGAAATGAGTTTGCAAAGGAAAAAGGACAGGGAGGATTATTTGAAAACCCATTTATAATGAAAGCATCATTTTCAACCCAAACTTGTCAATTCTGCACATTTGTATCATGGTAATAACAAGATATCATTCATATACAGGTGTATTTTTTTCATTAAACTTACATTCATGCCTTCAAATGAATTATAATGTTGTGTAAAAAGAGCTATGCTTCCATCATAGTAAAATAAGGGTAACAAAATACAAAGTGCTATTTACAATTATGCAATATTTTCTCTTATTTTATCTCCAAATATCATAAGGTGCAGATCTAGGATAATTATTATAATTACACGTTATTTACCAGTTGAGGTAGGTTTTGGATGGACACAACTACCAAATAAATAACTTGTCTCTTCTAACAAAACACAACCCAACATCCTACTCTACAACAAGCCCCTCTTCATCTCCATACATACTTCCTCCCTCCCTTCATTCTGTCCAACCTCTCCATCCTATTCCTGACCCTTCCTCATTTTCCTCGCATTTTCCCCTCAATCACAGTCTTCATCATACCACTGCCAATCAATATGCTTTTCATGTATTTTTCCTGCCTTCTTATGATTTCTAACAACACTTCCTTCTCCTCCCCCATCATACCTAACACTTCCTCATTTGTTTTCCTTCTGTCCACCTTCTCCACACCAACATTTCAAAAGCCTCCAATCTACTTCTATCATCCTGCTTCAGTGGCCATGATTCCACGCTGCACATAATTATGCTCCATATCAAAGTTTTAAAAAACCATTTCAAAACATCCTTCATTAACATCCATGTTATCAATTTCCTCCACCTCGTGAAAGTTGCTTTGTCTAACACAATTATTCTTTTTATGTCCCTTCTACTTAGACCGTGTTGGTCCAAAACGCTACCAAGATATGTAATCTGTTACACTTGTTCTAGTTTTTGCCCTCCTGCTTTAACATTTAGCCTATCTCTTTCTGTTAAAATGCATTCCCTTTGGTTTATTTACATTAATTTTCATCCCATATCTATTACATTGAATTTCTGATTCACTCAGCAATGCTCGCAATCCCTTGGCTGACCGGCAAACCATAGCTTGGTCAGCAGCAAACCTGATTTTATGAATCCCCTGTCGACTTTCATTCCTACCTCCAGTTCTTCCCATGACTCTGTAATCATTTTCTCTACATATACATTGATAATGGGCAACCCTGCCTTACACCTCTTCCTAACACTGCCCATCCGGACTATCCAACCCCCACTTGCACCTGAAGAGTCTGAGACATGTACAGGTTACGGATTAGCCTCCTATCCTTCCAATTTATTCATATTTTCCACAATATTTTCATTAGTTTTTTCCAAATCAGTCTATCAAATGCCTTTTTGAAGCTTATGAAACAGGCTAATACACCTTGATTATATTCTACATTCCTCTCAATTAGTTATCTAAGTACAGCAATGAAATCACACATGCCTCTCCCCTTCCTGAACCCAAACTGATCATCCCCCAAGGAGTCACTTACACAGCAGTTCTCCATCCTTTAGTTGATAATCCTGAGAAACCCTTTAGCTCTTTGCGAAATCAAACTTGTTCTCTAGTCCTCACATTATGTAGTATTTACCTTTTTTGGGATCGGAACTTATTATCAGTATGTTTTTTGTCATCTGCATCAAGTGGCCACTCATGTATTAATGCTTGTTCATGTAGTCTTCAGGTTTTCAACTCCCGGTGGATTATTTGGAACTTTTAAGGACTCTTTGATTCATATCAATCTAGAAGTTTTCCATGTTTTTTTGTGAACGTTTAAGGTGTGTCTGAGAAATATTATGTTTGTTTTAACATGTAACATCTGTTACCCTTTGTGCAACCATGGCTGTGTAGTATTGAAAGGGAATGAGCAAAAATTATCTTTTATTTCAAGTTTGAAGTGGCACGATACAACCATTGGAGAAATGAAATTTTTTTTAGGATTGGTTATCCTTATGAGGCAGGTGCATAGAATAACTGATTACTGAACAATGGACTTTCTAAAAGAAGCACATCTTGCACAACAATGAGAAAGACCACACAGTGGTCAAAGAAGACAGTGCTGTATTTGTTGAACAGTGTCCTATTCAATTTTTTTAGGGTTTATGTGGGGCTCATGTAAAACAAATTGTGTATCAAAAACCTTGCATGAAGTTGCAAGACACTTAGTGAGTCTCAGAGATAGAGAAGAACCCATCTCAACAATTTGGGAGAAAAACATTCACATTTTTCCCACAAGGTGTTCACATAAGATAACAACACTGGGAAGACTTTCAATGGACATAAAAAAAATTAATCAGAGAAAATAGTGCTGGGAGGAAGAAAATTCCTCAGAGGCCTTGTAGAATATAAGCAGCCAAGAAAAGGGCAAGTGAAACCAGCTTTATTTGTGGTTTTTGTGTTAAATTCCTTAGAGGGAGATGTTTAGCACAATACCACACTCTAATTGATTACACTGCATATAATCTCTAAGCATTTAAAATTTCATTAAAATTATCTAGGAGTTTGGGAGTTGTATTTGTTTTAGTGAGAGCTTATACGAGTACCTTTCATGCAGAGGCACAAAAAATGGCTGGCCCCAAAGGTTGGTAAATTTAAAGTGCACCAGCACACAAAGGGTTCATGCTCTTTCTATCACATTGTTGAGTATGCCTGGACCTAAGCTATCTTCATTTATGCCATATTCTCTATATCTATGCTTGTTAGCCTAAGTTCTTTACCATACAGTTCTTCTATACATTCCTTCCATCTTCCTTGGATCTTTTCTGTTGCAACTATTACACAGGCCAACAGTGGTTTTGGTGCCGGAGCTTTTAATGTTGATTTAAAGAACAATTGGGGTGCTGAATCCAATTATGACACAAGTTTTTTCCTATGAGCTATAGTTTTCAAGATATAGATATGTCGTTACTTACGTAAAAAAATCTTCTACATGATGATATGGGAATATTATATTAATAATAAAACCCACTAAATATAAAGACTTGATTTATTTATAGGCCTGTTAAATCACCCACAAGCACAACAGAATTTTACAATACAATTGAACACAAATACTAAAAATTTTTACTGTAATAAAACAAATTGAAAAAAAAATACATAAAAACATCACTCAACACATCGGCAGCTTCTTTTGCACGATTTTCTTGAGTGCACTTTGTTCAAACAGTTTCATTTTAAGCACCAGCAGTAATCTGCCATCATATGGTTATCCCATCTTCCTTGGTAGCGAGCTTCCATTGTTTTTATATCCTGGTGAAATCTTTCACCTTGTTCTTCACTTGTGTCTCCTAAATTTCCAAGAAAATTGTCTAAGTGGCTGTGTAGGTAGTGAACTTTTGTGCTCATATTACATCCAAGTGATTTGAAGTTACTGAGCATAATGTTTACCAGCTCAATATAATTTTCACCTTTGTGATTTCCTAGAAAATTTTTTATGACCCCAACAAATGACATCCAAGTAATTTTTTCAATCTCATTCATTGACTCGACAAAAGCAGGATCCTTTGTAAGTTGTCTGATTCGTGGCCCTTCAAAAATACCAGCTTTCAGTTTTTCAATACTTATATGGGGCATCTTTAGTCTTAAGTAGCCAAAGCATGGTCCATCCTTGTCAAGAGCCTTTACAAATTGCTTCATTAGGCCTAGTTTAATATGTAGAGGCAGTAAGATAATTTTCTCTCTTTCAACTAAAGATTCAGCAATGATGTTTTCTTTCCCAAAAACCAAGTTTTCTCTCTTAGGCCACTCCTTCTTAATCCAGTGGTTTTGTCTGTCCCTGCTATCCCAGAGGCACAAGAAACAAGGATATTTTGTGTAGTCACTTTGCTGCCCAAGAAGAAAGTTCACCATTTTTAAATCTACACAAATCACCCAGCGATGTTCCTGGTATTTTATCTTCTGTAAGACCAATGCTATTGTATCGTATTCTTCTTTCATTTTAGTTGAATGAGCGATTGGTATTGCACCAAACCTGTTACCATTGTGAAGAAGTACACATTTTAAACTACGCTTGGAGCTATCAATAAACAAACGCCAATCACTAGCATCATATTGTGATAGTAGTCGCATTTTTTCCAAAAGACCCTTAACGTCTAAACAAAATGTAAGATTGTCTTCTTGAGTAAAGAAGGGTAGCATATCCTTTTCCCTTGTGCGATAAAAACTTATTTTTGTACCGGGTTGCAGTAAATTCTTTTCATGCAGTCTTGATGCTAGTAGCTCGGATGCTTCCTTCGATAAGTTCAGTTCTCTAGTAAGATCGCTTAGTTCATCTTGATTAAATAGTTGAGGAATTGTTGATACCCCCTCGTAGTCACTGCCACTATCATCAATAGAATGAGAAATGTTTTCAAATAACTCAAATTCTTCCTTAGATATATCTGGTAACGTCTGAAATATTGGGATCGGTATTTCTTCTGAATGGGGTACCGGGCATCTAGCTGAAGGCAAATCTGGATATGTCCACTTGTGGCGATTTTTTCGATTAATTCCCGAAACATTTACTGTGCAAAAATAACAGTCGTCAATATGGTTCACAGGTTCTCTCCACACCATTGGCACACCAAATTTTAGACCTTTCCTTTGTCCTGTTGTCCATTGCCGCAGATGTTCAGTACATGTTTTACACACAAAATGCGGTGCCCATGTTTTATCTTGGTCACCAAGCTTAACACCAAAATATCCCAAGTATGCATGTTTCACAAAGTCTGTAATATTTTTCCTATTTTCTTTTACCATATATTCCCATGTATACTTATAGATTTATTTAACTTTGAAAATTATTTTCCAGAATATATCAAATATTAAAACAACTAATCGTAAGATGTGCCATATATAAAAAAGTACAGCTGTTAAATAAAAACGGATTTCATATTTGGATTCAGCTCTACAAATATAGTTAAAATCAACACAAAGATTCCCGGCACCAAAAAAAAATTTTTTTTTGTAGGCCTGTGTTATCTTATCCGACTTATCTGTAACTGTTAACACAGATCTTCTCTTCTTACTTCCTGATAAAGATTTAACCTTGCTGTTTAGTGCACCAATTTCACCCTTCCTCTGCAAACTTTCCATATCCTCGCACTGTATCTCCCACCATGCTTCTTTTGCTTTACTTGTTGCCCATGTCAAATTATTATTTTACTGTTTGTACTTCCTTCTGCCTAGCTCTTTGTTTACATTCTTCCATTTTCTTCTCTCATCTATCTTTCTAATTATCTCATCTGTAATCCATAGTTTCCCGGTTCTTTTCCCAATTTATGATTTGTAGTTTTTATTTAGTTTCTTTTGCGCTTTCGATATGCTGTTTTTAATGTATTCTCGTTTTACCTCAATAGTATTCTGCTGTTTACCCTCATCCATGATTTTCTCTATAGCTTGCTGATCCAGTTCATGCTTCTACATTCCATTTCCTAACCAGCTGTCCCAGCCTTATCATTTTAAAATGGACACTACATTTCATAACAGCTAAATTGCAGTCAGAGATCGCATACACTCCTGTGAAGCTGTGCAAATTGATAACGCTGTTTCTAAACCTATGTCTAACCATAATATAATCTAACTGACACCTTTCTGAGTCATCTGGAATTTTCCATGTATACTTACGCCTTTTGTGGTGCCTAAAACATGTGTTGGTGATGACTAACCCCTTTCCTAGAGAACTCATTGCTTTCTCCCCACATTCATTCCTCATGCCTAAACCGTTGTCCCCCACCTCATCACCATCTCTTCCAATGCCTACCATTGCATTCCAATCCCCCATCACTATTTAATGTTCCCCTGCACAAACACACGCGATTATATCCTCTAACTCATCGTACATCCTATCGACTTTATCCTCCTTATGGTTGCTCGGCGGCATGTATACCTGAACAATGTCCAAGTTCGTCGGTTCTCCTTTAATCTCTACTACTAATATTCTATCCATTGCTTGCTCTATATTGGCTGCACTTTCCTATAGCATTTTTAAATGGAACTCAGAGCTTATAACTGGTATGATCACACAGTGTAGCCCCACTTTTAAGCCCCCAGCATTTATATTGTCTCTTGAATAATGACAAAATCTTCATGCTGCGATAATTTTTTAATCTTTGCAATGTAATATTATCCAACTATTAAGTAAATAGAAAAAAGTATAAGTAATTTACACTTCCAAATACTGAAATATCCCACAATTAATGACATAGATAAGAAGGGAGATGGCTGCTGGTATAATTTTAAACATGAAATATGAATGTAGCAAGAATTCAAGAGCTCTACGGCCTCTAGGTTAAATAATAATAAGGGGGAAAAATATAATAAGGGGGGAAATCCCCCCTTATTACGGCCAGTGGAGTTTTCCCCCTTATTATTATGAAATATGAATGTTGGTTCATTAGATTGTCTAAAAACATTTATCTTCGTTTGATGGCAGTGCATTACAATGGTACCACGGCTAAAAAATATGCATATAAAGCACTAATGGTTCCCATTTCAATTGTTTTGAAACAATTGAAATGATCATCAAGATCAATTAAAATGTATCAAGAAACAATTCCACATGGTGGTGCTTGCGCATGTAAAACCTAGGACTCCATTAACAATGTAATTAGAAACAATTACTGCCATTAATTTTACGTCATCATAAAGGCAAAAGGGTTAAAATTGTTTCAAACTCCCATTCCCATACTTTGCAGCAATATTTCTCCTTTGTAACTTCATGCAGGCCCTGTTTGCAATTTTGTGGTTTATTATGTAGAATGAGAACTCACAGAAATGACTGGCCAGGAAAGAAACTGGCCCCCTGCCTTAAAAATATGCACAATCTCGCTTTTCCAGTTTTAGTCATTGGCCATCACAGAATAGGAAGAAGGATAATGAGTTTAGGTGTCATAGCTTCCCTCATTAGGACACTGAAAAGAAATCCATTGAGCCACTCCATCTACGTACACATTTGTTCAGTTTTATTCAAGTGTCCCTGCCCTTGGTATTCTCCATGAAAGAGTGCCCTCCATACCTTGTTGAGGTTGCAAAGCAACTTCCTGGCCGATGAACAATCTGGAGGGTTCTGCAGGTAGTGGAGGCGCCGCTGCACGAGGTAGCTCAACTCCAGAGACTCCATCTCTCTCCAATGTCCGTAGCCATCCACGTCAGCTAGCCGATTGACATCCATCAGAAGAGCCCTGAACGGAGGGCAGTTGAGATGAATGCACACACATTAAAGGCTGAAAATGAATGTCTGTACCTTGGATGGGCAACTCACTCTGCAAGGCAGCCGCAGATAAGATCAACAAGAGGTGACAATCATTACACCACATGCATGGATTTACTCCATACTCTAATAATGAATTTATTCTTGAATTTGCGGCAAAAATAGGAAACTCATGATCACCTTAAGGGGATACCAACTTTTATTCCACATATAAATTCTTAACAATGACTTCATATTTTTTACTTTAATAATTAAAATTGGAAAAAGAGGCTAAGTTTAGGAATAAATAAATTCCTACCTGGAAAGCGACAGGAAGGCTCAGTCAATCATTCACACATTTATGCAGGATTATATTATCTTGAAGTTTATCAAAAACATACTTTTTGTAATTGTCTACTCTGTAGCAAGGTTTGTAGTCTTTTTTACTGAGTGAGTAAATTGGTTCCCAGGAGAGTTGATTTTATGCATACCATATACCTTGCATCAGTGCATTTGGTGGGAGGGCATCTACTCTGAGTTAATACATGACATTTTACTAAGAAAGAAGAAACAGGTGCAAATAAATCCCAGAGATTCTGCATCAAGTTTGCAAAGCAAAAATTTAGCATTGACAGTATGTAAAGTGGAATGTCTACCCGACATCTTGTGATGATCACAAGTGTATGATGAAGAGAAACACATACACTAACAGCTTCATAAAACAAATCTTAGTGCTAATAGCTATTTAATATTTAGGTGCCTTGACAACTGACACATATAACAACTTACTGGGTCCATATTAAGAAAAAGAAAGGAAATGAAAGAGAGTAGAATATGCTGGTTCTGTTCTAATTTTATTATATCCAATAATAATCTAAATGTAAACCCATCATAAACGTTATCACATAAGCCAGAATAGGTTGGCTTCCTTTAGAAACAAAATTATTCTGGATATGGCTTCAATGTTATCACCAAATACAATGTTAAGGTCCCCCCAACCAAGTATTTTTTACAGATCATCAGAAGATGGTGAATAGTCACAAAGGAATAGCAGACCACGTACCACTTTTCAATTTCTACCTCCTCTCATTGGCATCTCCTGATGGAAGAAGACATCCAAGGCAAGTACTAAGTTTTACAACCCCAAGCTGTTGTTGTTTAGTGAATGCCATGCTGCGCTCCACTCAGCAACTGATATACTCTTTTGCTCAATACTTAGATCTTGTGCCAGTACTTATTGTGACCGTACCTGCCACTTTCTCACTGATTCTTTTTTTTTGCCATATTGGCCCTCTCATTTCCTGCTATTCCAGAGCCCTGGAACCCATGGGAATGATATCTTAACATTCTGATCTACTTCATCTAAGAGAGCAGACAGAATCTCCTGGATTAAAGGGTGAGAGGGGAAATATCCAGAAATAGATTTTAATGCACCAATCCATAAGTAATTGATGCAGATGAGATAGCAACTGTTATTGCGGTGGATTTTTAAAGAGAGAGATAATCACAGAGAGCTCCACTGTGAAAATGCTACAAAGTGGATGCAGCTTTAATTGAATAGTGCCACGACAAGAAAAAGTTAAAGTGCACGTACTTATGTCTGCCAATTGAAAATTATCGGAGTATATTGCTTTAATATGCATGCTCACGCACTCACAAAAGCTTTGCTGGTATTTCATTGCAATGGTGGATGATTTAGTTTCACCGAGACAATTGAAATGAGTAGCTCAAATGGAGGATTTTCTCAGGTGGATATCTGGAGTACCCCTCTGAGTTTGACTCTCAGAAAAAAATCCACTTTTTACATAAAATAATTAAAATGAATTCTAAGTGGTTTCATTGTCCTTGGCATCTCTTAAATCTAAAGGTTGAGGCATTAAAATATTATTATAATAAGGATAAGAAGCCATAGATAAGACCTTTGCTGTGTAGGTACACATAAGAACATTCCTTTGAATGTCCAAAAGTGGCTCACTGGATTCTGGATATAAACTCAGGACCAAGCTGGTCCTGAATGCCCATGTTGCCAATCATACTCACACTTGGCATATCAGCATAAGGGCCTAAAATAGAAGACTACCCCGAGGAGTAAAAGAATAGGCCACAGTCAAAGTTTAGACTGAATCAACAATCTGTACAATGGTACATCATGGTACAACCTGTGCCTCATGAGATATGGCTGTGATGGCAGAATAAATTATAAGTTTTATGAAATTATTTCTCAAAGCTCTAACATCACCCCATCAGGTGAGTAACTGGTTGAAGACTAACAGCAGAAATCGAATAGACTCAATGAATGGCATGCACTTTCTACCTAAATTAATGGAGGGCTGAGGTTTAATTCGATATAATCTTATGAAGTGCACATAACAAATACTTCAGAACTGGAAAGAATGATGCATCAAGACATCATTCATAAAAAATAACCATGGCTTGAAAAAAATCCATTTTTTGAGAAAATTTAATTTGGGGCATTAAATTTTTAATGCAGGATGTAATACTTCTTTTAAAACATTATATGGTACTGTTTCTTTTCAAAATAATAATAATAATGGCGATTTTTCATTGTCAAGAGTTTATTGTGAATTTTGATTAATTTAATTATTTTATTTAAAAATTAATACCTATTAATTTAAATACTGACATTAACCAATACTCCTACAAAACAATTTAAATACTAACAAAGACTCAACATGACTTCTCAGGCATCCTGATAAGAAAGTAATGCTTGTAGAAAAGGTAACCCACTCTTTGCCTAAGGTTGAACAGGGGTGCAATATCAATTGGAAGGACTCCAGGCAAGCTAGCCTCATGAAAAAAACAAAAACCACTTGCAATGGAAAACCTAAGCTCAAGAACCAAACTGAGGTACCCAATAAGCAAGAGTGT
Source organism: Hetaerina titia (assembly GCA_037158775.1). NCBI lineage: Eukaryota > Metazoa > Arthropoda > Insecta > Odonata > Calopterygidae > Hetaerina > Hetaerina titia. Next base: position 1,436,785 of record CM073770.1, read on the forward strand.
ACAATGATAGTGTCCTGATAACGATAACTTCACCATTGTGTAGTACAAGAAGATGAGGAAATGTAAAATCTTCACAATTGGACGTGGTGAGCCAAAAGGTCAGAATGCAGGTGGTCTCCGAGCAGCTAAGAGAACAACTAACATGTATGTCGGTCGTTACACCACCGTTAACACCACCAAAGAGGAAGTGACTGAGCATGTAAAAGGTAAGTTCAGTGTCGTGTATGAAACATGCTAAACAATTGCAGGAAAAAGTGCCCACAGTGCCTTCAAGATTGGAACCGATTATGTCAATTATAACAAACTTGCTAATTCTCTCCTGTGGCCAAGTGAAGTCATCATAAATAAATTTATCAAGCTCAGAAATGAACAAGAGACTACGTGACTACATTCTGTGGACAGGAAAAGAGCCTTAAATATTTTACTTTTAAACATACCGTATTTATGTTCTAAAATGAATATTCTTGAACTATTTTTAATCGATTCCCAGCCCGATATTGTTTGCATCTCAGAATATTGGCTGAACTCAAACGAAATTAAGGTTTCCAGCATTGATGGTTTTTACTTAGTTTCATACTTTTGTAGATGGATTCACAAAAATGGTGGTGCATTTATTCTTTTTAGAAATGCCTTAAGGTGCATAACATTCGTGGTGAAAACCCTGGTAGGGATATTGATTTTGAGTTTTGTGGCTTACACTTATCATTTGGTGATACAAGTGTGTCTATTTTGTGTTTTAACAGGTAACCTCATGGTGACTTTTCTGTCTTTAAGGACCTTTTTTACAAGACCCTATATACCATTACTAAGAATTTGGATAATACCATTATCTGTGGTGACTTTAATGTTGACTTTGGTTTGCTCTGCTCAGAAGAATCATTTATTGGAAATGCTAATGACTTTTGACTTAACCTCTTCCATAAGCAAGCCCAAAAGGGTTACCAGTTCCCCCTCCACAATCATAGGTAACATCTTCTCAAGCATTACACCAAGTGACAGTCAAACCTTGGATACACATTTCTCGGACCATAAAGCCCTGTTTTCAAAGTTCCTTTTCAATGGAGACACCAGCACTATGCATAACAGGATTCAATACAAGCAGTGTTTTAATTGCATTTCCAATGCTTACTACAGGAGCAATCCTGGGAGTGTGTGTTTACAAATAATATCTTTGATACTAAATTCAATAACTTCCATGACATATTCTTGCATTGTTTCAATGAGACGTGTTCCATACGAGTTAAAAACATGTCTTGTTGGAACCAATAAAGATTATTATTGGTCTTACCAAACAGCAGTTTTTATGGTGGCCATGAATTATGTGAAATCAAGATCTTACTGTTGGTTAATTAGTTTTGAGTGGACACACCCAGCCCAAAAGACAAATGCCATTCAGCGAGGGACACTGAATTCCCTCAGGTCAATCAGTCAGCATGCCATTTAGGCTTAGCTGAGAGGAGCAACCGGTTTACTGCTGGATTAGGTGAGCACATGACTATGGGTGCCATGACTTTCATGAGTTTTCTTTTTCATTCTTGTCATAAATAATTGTTTCAATTCTTTCATATTCTCAAACATTCTTAGCCCAATGATCATTCAGGAATGGAGTAATGTTAAAGGGACCCTTGTACGATACATTCATGCTGCTATGAGAAATAACCTTCCATGGTCATAGCTTCATGAATAATCCTCTCTATCTTATTCATAATTGTAAATACTTGACGTAAGTGACCAATGGCTGACAGCCAATGGATTCAGAGGCAGCAGTTAAGAAGTGCTTCTTCATATTGTGACTTCCACTAACCTCTTGTGCTCTGCACCTTCCTTCAAAACGTGGTCTATCCTCTCGGCAAGTTGCTTGAACCTCGGGGATGCCAGTGCCCTCAGTTGCTTGAGCTGTGACCCCATATAGTACCAAAGTTCCCTCACACCATCAGCCACACGACGCCTCGTCATTTCATATTCCAGAGATGGAGCTTTTGGCTCATCCCCTTCACCTTCCATTTTGAGAACTAGAAGAAAATGAGAATGGAAATATTCCAGAAGTTACATAGGGTGACATGATGATGGGTGGAGAAATATTACCAATAAGGGTGCAATGAGGTAGGATACCCTCTATCCATCAGTGATGAATGGAGGGTATTCCAGGTGGGGTGTGTGTGATGCATCTTGGAATAACCACCTGAGTATGAGCACTTTAAATTGGGTGGCTCAGGGGCAACATTTTCATATTCTCTGTGAATTTTGAAAGCAAAAAGGGACAAATAAAATTCATGATTTTAGCTATATAGCTGAGAAAAAGTAATAATTTCGTCCTTTTTATACACCACTACCTTTACAGCATGATTATGAAAAATACCTTTAATAATACCAAGGGACCATTATTTAATTTAGCAGTATGATAATTCATTAAATGAGACAATGACACAAAGAGACAAAGTGCATGACAACCACAAATGCATGGCATATTACTCTACCATTTCATTATTCTCACGTGTATCAGCTGCCAAAATCATCTCGCATCTCAGACACATGGAAAAATCCACAGCTTCAGAAAAATTTTAATAATACTGGTTGGCATACCATAACAATACCTTCATTTTAACAGCTGCCACCCCTACCACACCAAACGCTTCCTCCGTTACTCCCTCTCTATCCGTGGGCACCGCATTTACAACCATCCCGAATCCCTCAAAAAATACCTCAACAACCTTCACCATTCCCTCCTCCAACAGGGATACCCAGATTCTCTCCTTCACAAAAAAAATCCTAAAACAATCCTACACCCCCAATCCTCCCTCAACCACAGACTCCTTTGCCCCAAATGCCCCTCTGTCACTTTCAAACGCCCCCCCAATCTATCAGATCTTCTAAAATCTACCAATCCACTTCTTAAATCCTCGCCCCATTCCAAAATCACTCCCAGACCCTGCAATAAACCTAGATGCAAAACATGTCCTATTTTCCTAACCAGAATCCCGTCCCTCTCCCATGGAGGGGTGGCTAGGGAGAGAGGTAGGCGCAGACCCATTCGGAAGTGTGATTTACAGAGAGAGGATAACTTTGTAAGTAATTTTTGACGCCGATATTGTAGCGAGCACGCGGATGCTCTCAGAGTCTCTTCTACTTTGTAAAGGAAATGTGGGGCGGCCAGGGAAATGATTTTAATCAGGGAGTAAATTGAGCTATAGTATGTCGCAATGAGATCATTGTACTGATCTCGTATGATATGACAGAGGAAAAATGAGTGTTGGAATGTTATTATGTTCAAGGAGGGACGAAACTGGGGAGGTAAACCTGAAATGGGGAATTTTGTACGTAGACCATTGGGGATTATGCCTAGTGTTATACACGATGAAAGAAACTCAGAATGACTGGTGTATTGGGCGAGTTTGAAGGAATATTTTCTGATGTGGCGTAGCCATAAGGGGATTGGGTCAATGTTATTCATTTTGATGTATAGGAAGTAGGAAAGGATAGGGCCAAATGTGGTAGGGTAGGTAATAGGAAGAGAAAACAAAAGTTAACACAGTAGTGAAAGGAGGGATAGAACACAGAGAAAGGTGGCTGCGACTTACAGCACAGGAACCAAAGACGCAGCTCGTTGACAGAAGACAAAGAAGAATGATTGCAGTACGCACGAATATATAGTCACTTTCTTGGAAAAGCCACGAACATGCACAATAAAATTCACTAAATAGTCATAGCAAACACAGAAACTAAAACATATAAAAGAGGGACTCACTAGTTCTCGAATTTTCGGTGGTGCAACCACCTTTATCAAGAGGAATTAGGAACAGAACTGAGGCAGAGGAGAGCCCAAAAGCAGTGGTAGGAAGGAGAAGGGGGAAAATGGGGGAAAAAAGAGGGGAAAAGAGGGGAAAAGAATGGAAAAGGGGGAAAAAAGGGGGGGAAAGGCATTCGAGGTGAGGGGTTTGGAGGGGTAGTGTATGGCGCGGGAATTTTAAAAAAAGGTGGGGATGATATGGAAGTTGTTGGGGGCGGAGGGGGATGAAATTAAATGCATAAAGGGGGCAATTATTATCTAATATTAATACCTGGGCGATTCCAGGAATCCAAGAGCCAGATGAAAGCTAGCTCTAATGTTTTGAGTTTCAGTGGAGGGTCTGAGTGTAGGAGGGATGCTAAGACGGATACTTTAAAACATTGGTCAAAGGCAGTGTTGTGTTGGGAGGCATGTTTGGGGATTGGGAGCATACCAATAAGGAAGGAATTGTTGCATGAGGCTCGATGATTATTATTAGGTAATCTACCGGTTAAGGTAGGTTTTTGGATGGACACAACTATCAAATAAACATTTTGTGACTCCCCACCTAGCAAACTAATCTATATCAGGTCCCTCTTCATCTCGGTGTACTTTTTTCCTCCCTTCATCCCGTCCAACATCCCTATCCTGTTCCTACCCTTACCTCGCTTGCCCAACATTCTCCCCTCTATTACCCTCTTCAACATTCCACTACCGCTCAATACGCCTTTCATCCATTTTTCCTGCCTCCATAGGATTTCTCTCAACAAACCCCTCTACTCCCCCACCAGTTCAAGTACTTCCTCATTTGTTTTCCTTTCGGTCCATTTCACAATCTCCATTCTTCTCCACACCCACATTTCAAAAGCCTCAAATCTACGTCTATCCTCCTGCTTCAGCGACCACGTTTCCACGCCGTACATAGCTACGCTCCATATCAGAGTTTTTACGAGTCTTGTCTTAACATCCCTACTCAACGTCCCCATCATCAACTCCCTCCTCCTTGAGAAAGCCTACTTGCCTAGCGCAATTCTTCTCCTTACTTCCCTACCACTTTGACCGTATTGGTCCAAAACACTTCCGAGATATGTAACCTGTTCTACCTGCTCTATTTTTTCCCCGCCTATTTTAATATTTAGCTTAGCCTTTTTCTTTCTGGAAAATCGAATAACCTTTGTTTTATTAATATTGATTCTCATCCCATATTTATCGCACTGAACTTCCAATTCACTCAACAATGCTTGCAACCCCTTGGCTGACTGAGCAACTAATGCTTGGTCATCAGCAAACCTAACCGATTTTACGAATTCCCCTCCCACTTTCATTCCTACCTCCAGTTCTTCCCATGCCTCTTTAATCATTTCCTCTACATATACGTTGAACAGCACCGGTGACAATGGCCAACCCTGCCTTACACCTCTTCCTAACACTGCCCATCCGGACTCTCCATTCCCCACTCGCACCTGAGCAGTCTGAGACATGTACAGGTTGCGGATCAGTCTCCTGTCCCTCCAATCCATTCCTATTTTCTCCAATACACGCATTAATTTTTCCCAATTCACTCTATCAAACGCTTTTTTGAAATCTACAAAACAGGCAAAAACGTCCTGATTGTATTCTATATTCTTCTCGACTAGTGATCTCATTACTGCAATGGCATCACGCGTACCTCTTCCTTTCCTGAACCCAAACTGATCATCCCCTAAGTAATCATTTGCCTTACTCTCTATTCTTTTGTTGTTGATCCTGAGAATAACTTTAGCTGCGTGGGATATCAAACTTATTCTTCTGTAATCCTCACATGACGAAGCCTTTGCCTTTTTTGGAATAGGAACTAACACCGATCTCACAAAATCTTCCGGCCAGATTCCTTTCTCATAGATACTACGAATCAGTCCATATATGGCCTTCTTCCCACCTTTCCCTGACCATTTCAACATTTCTACAGGAATATTGTCCACCCCCACAGCCTTATTTGCTTTCATCTCCTTTAATGCCCTTTCTATTTCATCGTCGAGTATGCCTGGACCTAAGCTATCTTCTTCTACGTCATGTTCCTTTTCTATGTCTAACCTTGTCGGCCTAAGTTCTTTACCATACAGTGTTTCTATATATTCCTTCCATCTCTCTTGGATTTTTCTTGGTTCAACTATTTTCTTACCCCATTTATCTTTAACTGTTATCACAGATCTTGCCTTCTTACTTCCCGATAATAACTTAACCTTGCTGTATAGAGCACCAATTTCACCCTTCTTACGTAAACTTTCCATATCCTCGCATTGCGTTTTCCACCATTCTTCTTTTGCTTTATTTGTGGCCCTTCTCAATTTATTGTTTAACTCTTTGTACTTCATTTTGCCTAACTCTGTGTTTACATTTTTCCATCTTCTTCTCTCATCCATCTTTGCAATCATCTCATCCGTTACCCATGGTTTCCTTATCCTTTTCCCGTTAACGGTTCCTATATTGTCTTTAGCGGCTTCCAATATCCCTTTTTTGATACATTCCCATTTTTCTTCGATAGTACTCAATTCTTTACTGTAATCCATCATTTTCTCTACAGCCTACTGATACTCCTTCCTCGTTAATCCATTTACTGCTTCTAAATTCCATTTCCTAACCCGCTGCCCTTGCCTTATCTTCTTGAAACGAACATTACATTTCATAACAACTAAATTGTGGTCAGAGTCCGCATTCGCTCCTGGGAAACTGTGCGAATTTATCACACTGTTTCTAAACCTGTGATTAACCATAATGTAATCTAACTGATACCTTTCTGAGTCACCTGGCATTTTCCATGCATACCTACGCCTTTTGTGGTGCCTAAACCATGTGTTGGTGATGACTAACCCCTGTCTCCTGCAGAATTCAATTGCTTTCTCCCCGCGTTCATTCCTCGTGCCTAACCCATAGTCCCCCACCTCACCACCATCTCTTCCTTCGCCTACCGTCGCATTCCAATCCCCTATCACTATCAAATGTTTCCCTGCAGGAACACTCTCGATGATATCCTCTAACTCATCATACATCCTATTGACTTCTTCCTCCTTGTGGTTGCTCGGTGGCATGTATACCTGAACAATGACCAAGTTCATGGCTGTGTAGATTTTCGCGGCGGTGGCTTGAAGAATTCTGCATGTCCGGGTTTTCACCGCGTTGTTGTTTGAAGCCTACAACAGTTTCGCCGAAGTTTCATCCAGCGTCTTCAGGTCGAAGATGAGGATTCAGATTTTGGCCATCCTTACATAGGTGGTCCCGTCCAGGTGCTGCTCTCTGATTGGTCCTTTTTCGGAGGACTCTCTTCCACACGTTGTGGAGATGGTAGCCTTCATCTCTATTGAAATTCGCCGGGTTTTTGGCTATCTCAATAGCTTCTCTGATTAGGCGTGGGTAATATCTACTTTCTTTACTTATGATTGTAGCGTCATGGAATAGAATATCATGGCCGGGTTCACTCCATTTATGCTCGGAGACGGCCGAGAGGTGAAACTGTTTGTTCGTAGTAGCCCAGAGGTGTTCTTTCATCCGAACTTTCATAGCTCGGCATGTTTCCCCGATGTAGGCTTTCCCACATGAACATGGTACTTGATAGACCCCTTCGTATAGGTCTTTCGAGCTTTGTCCTTTGGTCCGGGGAGTGCGTCCGCTATTTTCTTGGTGCAGTTGAACCTTGTCACCACGTCGTGCTTTTTAAGGATTCTGGCTATCTTCTCGGATGTTCCCGATACGAAGGGGATAGTCGCGTATGCCTTTGGGTCCGGTTCCGTCTGCTTGATTGACTTGTCAGAATCTCGTCCTCGCCTTTCTTTCCTGGCGGTCCTTTTTAGGACCATATCGTTCCGATAGCCGTTTTGTTTTAGTGCTCTCAGGAGATGTTTCTTTTCAGTCAGCAAAGAATCGGCGTCAGAGATTTCATACGCTCTGTGAACTAGTGTGTCCACCAAAGATGTCTTCTGGAGCGGATGGTGGTGAGAGGTTGCGTTTAGATAATGGTCGGTGTGTGTCTTCTTTCTGTAAACAGCATGTCCCAGCTTCCCACAACTCTTCTTTTTGACTAAGACGTCCAGGAAAGGTAGTTGGTTGTCCTTTTCTACTTCCATCGTAAATTTGCTCCCCGGACCGAAGGACAAAATCTCGAAAGACCTATACGAAGGGGTCTATCAAGTACCATGTTCATGTGGGAAAGCCTACATCGGGGAAACATGCCGTGCTATGAAAGTTCAGATGAAAGAACATCTCTGGGCTACAACGAACAAACAGTTTCACCTCTCGGCCATCTCCGAGCATAAATGGAGTGAACCCGGCCATGATATTCTATTCCATGACGCTACAATCATAAGTAAAGAAAGTAGATATTACCCACGCCTAATCAGAGAAGCTATTAAGATAGCCAAAAACCCGGCGAATTTCAATAGAGATGAAGGCTACCATCTCCACAACGCGTGGAAGAGAGTCCTCCGAAAAAGGACCAATCAGAGAGCAGCACCTGGACGGGACCACCTATATAAGGACAGCCAAAATCTGAATCCTCATCTTCGACCTGAAGACGCCGGATGAAACTTCGGCGAAACTGTTGTCGGCTTCAAACAACAACGCAGTGAAAACCCGGAAATGCAGAATTCTTCAATGACCAAGTTCGTCGGCTCTGCTTTAATCTCTACGAGTAAAATTCTATCTGTCGCTTGCTCTATGTTGACTACGCTTCTTCCTACCCGTTTATTTAAAATTACGGCAACCCCTCGTTGGCTCTCGTCCCCGCCACTGTATATCACTCTATAATTGTCACTCCAGTAATCCCCGCTCTCTCTCGCCTCGCATGTCATCTCAAAACATCTCACCTCGCAGAGACCTAAAACATCTATATTACCTCTTTCCATCTCTCGCTTAATATTTTTTAATTTGCCTCTCCTCAACATTGTCCTGATGTTCCAGGTTCCTATTCTAACTACTTTCGCCTTCTGTCCTGCTGCAGTTATTTCTTCCCTGCAAGGGTTTCGTGGGATGACGACCGCGGAAGCCTTGCCTCTCCCGCTGGCGGGCACGACACACGGCCTCTTGGGCCGAGTCCCGTAGTTGCCAGGACTCATATTATCTATAGTGCCCATCATTATATTCTTGGGAATCAAAATTGAGGTGGTTTCCCGTTGCCTTCCTCAATAGTATTTTTAACGTGACACCATCACTTAATGGCCGCCCCACTGGGGTCCGACGCCATTGCAGCCGCCTCACTGAGGAACAGACGCTGCGTGGACTACCTTTCGTCTGGCTCCTAACCTTCGACCTATCTGGCATGGGTGACCTTTCCAGGAGTAATTATTATTACTCCCACCAGCACAGCTCTAGGGGTCATCGGAACACACAAGCCCTTCCACCACGACAAGGTTAGTGAATTATATATATATATATATATATATGTTAGGAGGAGGCGATGCACCTTAGAATTTCGGTCGGGAGGTGGGTGTGAGATCTCCCCTTCAGGCCCAACCTCTCGGGCGACGTGGCCACGATGGTTCACTCTCCTCCCGAGTGCATCGGGGATTTAGAACAGGCCAATGTAGCCGTAACGGAACCTCGCGGGAGCCTTTTCTCTTCGGGGGGCGACCGCAAAGCATCGTCGCGAGCCGCGGACTGCTTCCCGTCTGCTTCCTTCGACCGAGCGGCTATGTTTCCACGACGCTGACCTTTCCCTTAGCATGCAAGGCACTATATTTTCCTTTATATCATGACGACTCACCCGCGTCCCCGCAACTGCCGTCATGCTCCCCTTACAATTTTAAAGCTTATCCTCGCCGGGTGCTTCATTTTACCAGACGGAAGAGGCGCACCTCCCGGGTGAAAGCATCGGCGATCCTCTCGAGATCTACCCTTCATCTTCGCGGATTTCCAGCACAGTTTCAATCGAAATCACATTGACTGTCTTGTGTCTTCTCTCTTCATTGTTTCAATATAACCCCTCCCCGCGTACCGAGCCCCTCAACCCTCATTCAATTTTCCCACTATTTTCTCCGCTGCGTGTTTTGAGTGAAAACCTGAATAAAATATTCTTTGGCTTATTGTTCTATGGCTTCGAAGCCGCAATCGGGTACCATTAAGTTTCTGGAAAGTGTTCGTTCATGGGTAAATCAATACTTTTTGGGTAAAAAACTAATTACAAAGATTTCATATCAGGGAAGAATTTTCTCATGCAGTCCTATTTGTCGATCTGAGTGATGAGGTCGAGCCCGTCGATCTGAGATATTCGGAGGTCGCAGATTCGAATACCGCTTCGGGTATGATAATGCGGCAATTTTCATACGTTGATTTTTCTTTATTAATTAAAATTGGCAATTTTCCACAAAATAACTAATTTTTTGGAAAATTGCCAATTTTAATTAATCGTGATATTCCACCATATCACGCCTGAAACGTCTCTTTTTATTGCTGATTTTTCTGTTTATCATCTCACGGTGAATACGACTTCAAGCACCGAAGCACCATAAAAACGATTCCTTCCAAGCAAAAATGTCCATGAAGTGATAAATTCTTTGCTAATATCCCCAGGAACAGCGGTAGGGAGGGTGACTGAAAAGGTGCAGTTGTGTGATAGAACCCACGCAAATGTGTTCATTGTGAGTGTAAGATGTCATGAAAAAATTAACAAGTTCTCGGGGGTACGTGAAGAATGGAGACTTCAACGATATAAGGATTATTCAATATTATATTAGAAAACATATCAATTCCGCCGGACCTCTTGTTTAAGTACATGCACGTACACGTGTTGTCCATTCTTGAATTAGCCATCCACGTGCCGTTTATTCTCGGCCACATGCCTGTTCTACGGCCAAGAAACAAATATATTTTTAGACTCTGCTGAAAAAAAAATTCTGAAAGGCAGATGACCGGCTGAAATTCTTCATGCTTTGTCGTGTTTTAGAAATGTATGCATTTATTTCTCTTTCGTACGAATCAAACTGATCAAGAAAAATGTTTAAGCTTTAGTTCACTGATTCTTGTCTGGTTCTGTGATAAAATTTACTTCAAAAGTATTTTCTGAGCTCAGTTCATCTTATAAAACGTCAAATAGGAGTATGTATGTATAGATATGTATATATATGTATATATATATATATATATATATATATATATATATATATATATATATATATATATATATATATATATATATATGAGTGTGTGTGTGTGTGTGTATATATATATATATATATATATATAAATTCACTGATAGTCATAACAAACACAGAAAACAAAACACACAAAGAGGGAAAACTCACTGGTTCTCGAATTTTCAGTGGTCCAACCACCTTTCTCAAGAGGAATTAGGAACAGAACTCATATATATATATATATATATATATGCGGGTCGCGGTGGTCTAGGGGGTAGAGCGTTGGACTACTGACCGGAGGGTCCCGGGTTCGGCAAGGCACTTTGGGCACCTGCAGCTCCACCCAAGCTAGTTGATTTTTCGGGTACCAGGTCTTCCTGGGAAACCATAACCGGCACAGGGAAAGGAACTGGCCCCCCTACCCTGATGTGTGAATATTCACACGCCGTCGGGCTTGGTACATGGGTGAGCTCTACCATCACCTACTAAACCGACCTTCGGGTTGATTACTGTGTTTATGGTTTATATATATATATATATATATATATACAACCATAAACAAAGTAATCAACCCGAAGGTCGGTTGTAGGTGATGGTAGAGCTCACCCATGTACCAAGCCCGACGGCGTGTGAATATTCACACATCAGGGTCGGGGGGCCAGTTCCTTTCCCTGCGCCAGTTATGTTTTCCCAGGAAGACCTGGTACCTGAAAAATCAACTAGCTTGGGTGGAGCTGCAGGTGCCTGAAGTGCCTTGCCCGGGAATCGAACCCGGGACCCTCCGGTCAGTAGTCCAATGCTCTACCCACTAGACCACCACGACCCACATATATATATATATTTATTTATTGATAAATATATATATATATATATATATATATTCACATAGAAATATATAAGGAAAGGTATATACATATATATATGTACACACACACACACATTCAAATACTAAATCCCGCCATATGGCGGACAAGTATTATTTCACACAAAGAAATAGATAAAAGGAAAGGGGACAGGAAAACACATTAAAGACAAACACAGGAAAGGTGGGGAAGGCGGATTTGAGCAGATCACAAATGTAAAAATATTTCCTTATCATATTACACACACACATGTATATATAATATGTATACATATGCAGGTCGTGGTAGTCTAGTGGGTAGAGCGTTGGACTACTAACCGGAGGGTCCCGGGTTCAATTCCCGGGCAAGGCACTTTGGGCACCTGCAGCTCCACCCAAGCTAGTTGATTTTTCAGGTACCAGATCTTCCTGGGAAATCATAACCAGCACAGGGAAAGAAAATGGCCCCCCTACCCTGATGTGTGAATATTCACGCACCGTCGGGCTTGGTACATGGGTGAGCTCTAGCATTACCTACTAAACCAACCTTCGGGTAGATTACTGTGTTTATAGTTTATATATACACACTTATATATATATATATATTATATACATATTTGCCACCCCAGCGGTGGGGTAACGTCCTCATCTGTCAATCCAAGGGGCGCGGGTTCGATTCCCACCAGGATGGGATTTTTTCCACCTAGGGCTTGGGTGTTTGTATTGTTGTGTTGTAATTGTTGTCCAATGTTAAGGCCAAAAAGTACTGTTTTCGGACCACGATGAATAAATAAATATATTTTTTATACATATTTATCATATCATATATATATTTATACATAAACTTGTTAATGTCCATTAATATCCGCATTTATAATAATAAATATGCTTACAAATGAAATTCAGGAATGGCCAAACGCATAGAAAGGAAATACACTCATAAGTTTTGTTCGTTAATATTTCAGTGGCACAAACACTACAAATTTACACTGACATCTAGAAATCAACTCAGGTGCATTCCCACAGCCATTCCTGTCTTCATCACTCCATCCCTCCCTTCACAATTCAATATTTCTCTCCCAACCCACACTATCTCATGCACCTCCAGCAATGTAATATATGCACTGACCTGCAAACTCTGTCCCTTCTCCTACATTAGAAAATGCACCACACCCCTCAATAATCACATTGGCAATCACCAAACCTCCTGCAACCCTTCATCTACATTAGCCAGCCTATCAGTCCCCAAACATGCCTCCCCTCACAAAGTTTCTTTCAATGAAACTTTCAATGCCTCGATTATTGCCTTCCTCCCCCACTTATACACTCCACCACAGCTTAAAACATTTGACATGGCAAGCATTTGGCTCTCATGTCCATGCTCTGACCAGGGCCTAAACATGACGAACTAGAGAATATCTTTCTCTTCTCTCCAAGTCCGTCTCCCAACACATACCCCCAGACCCCCCTCTCCCCTGCCGTTCTCCCAAATGCCATCTCCTCTTACCCCATGCCCTAAGTCTCACCCTTGTGCTGAAGAAGGTGCCAGTGCCACTAAAATATCTACACAGACATATATAAATAATCTGATCTTTGTTCTCCGGAGATTCAATGCCCCCACAGGGGGCACGTGCTTGTATCACTCACCATCCGCGTCCCCCTTCCTGCTCGACTCCTCCAGGAGTTTCTCTGCCTTCTCAAGGCGATCCTGCAAATCTTGAAGCAAGGCATCCCTGTGACCCTGGTGAACACTGGAATCTCTGAAACAGTTGCACAGGGTGATGATGAATACACATCAGCAGAGACAAAAGCAAAATAAAAAATTTTGCTTAGGATATTCATTAATTAAAATCATTACAAATACTTTGTCCTCACAAGGTGAATGCGCAAAAGTTCTTAGGGTCCATTTTGGATTAACTATCAGCACTTAAAGTTTACAGAAGAAGGGTGAAATTGGTGCTCTATACAGCAAGGTTAAGTTATTATCGGGAAGTAAGAAGGCAAGATCTGTGCTAACAGTTAAAGATAAGTGGGGTAAGATAATAGTTGAACCAGGAAAAATCCAAGATATATGGAAGAAATATATAGAAACTCTGCATGGTAAAGAATTTATGCCGACAAGGTTAGACATAGAAAAGGAACATGACGTAGAAGAAGATAGCTTAGGTCCAGCCATACTAGACGATGAAATAGAAAGGGCATTAAAGGAGATGAAAGCAAATAAGGCCGTGGGGGTGGACAAAATACCTGTAGAACTGTTGAAATGTATAGGAAAAAGCGGGAAGAAGGCCCTACATGGACTGATTCGTAGTATCTATGAGGAAGGAATCTGGCCGGAAGATTTTGTAAAATCGGTGTTAGTTCCTATTCCAAAAAAGGCAAAGGCTACATCATGTGAGGATTATAGAACAATAAGTTTGATATCCCACGCAGCTAAAGTTATTCTCAGGATCATCAACAAAAGGATAGAGAGTAAGGCAAATGATTACTTAGGGGATGACCAGTTTGGGTTCAGGAAAGGAAGAGGTACGTGTGATGCCATTGCAGTAATGAGATCACTAGTCGAGAGGAATATAGAATACAATCAGGACGTTTTTGCCTGTTTTGTAGATTTCGAAAAAGCATTTGATAGAGTGAATTGGGAAAAATTAATGCATGTATTGCAGAAAATAGGAATGGATTGGAGGGACAGGAGACTGATCTGCAACCTGTACATGTCTCAGGCTGCTCAGGTGCGAGTGGGGAACGGAGAGTCCGGATGAGCAGTGTTAGGAAGAGGTGTAAGGCAGGGTTGCCCACTGTCACCGGTACTGTTCAACGTATATTTAGAGGAAATGATTAAAGAAGCATGGGAAGAACTGGAGGTAGGAATGAAAGTCGGAGGGGAATTCGTAAAATCGGTTAGGTTTGCTGATGACCAGCCATTAGTTACTCAGTCAGCCAAGGGGTTGCAAGCATTGCTGAGTGAATTGGAGGTTCAGTGCGATAAAAATGGGATGAGAATCAATATTAATAAAACAAAGGTTATGCGATTTTCCAGAAAGAAAAAGGCTAAGCTAAATATTAAAATAGGCGGGGAAAGAATAGAGCAGGTAGAGCAGTTTACATATCTCGGAAGTGTTTTGGACCAATACGGTCAAAGTGGTAGGGACGTAAAGAGAAGAATTTACGCTAGGCAAGGAGGCTTTCTCAAGGAGGAGGGAGTTGATGATGGGGACGTTGAGTAGGGATGTTAAGACAAGACTCGTAAAAACTCTGATATGGAGCGTAGCTATGTACGGCGCAAAAACGTGGTCACTGAAGCAGGAGGATAGACGTAGATAGTAGGCTTTTGAAATGTGGGTGTGGAGAAGAATGGAGTAGGTGAAATGGACCGAAAGGAAAACAAATGAGGAAGTGCTGGAGATGGTGGGTGAGGAGAGAGGTTTGTTGAGAGAAATCCTATGGAGGCAGGAAAAGTGGATGAAAGGCATATTGACAGGTAGTAGAATGTTAAAGAAGGTAATAGAGGGGAGAATGTTGGGCAAGTGAGGAAAGAGCAGGAACAGGATAGGGATGTTGGACGGGATGAAGGTAGGAAGGAAGTACACCGAGATGAAGAGGGACCTGATGTAGTTTAGGTTGCTGGATTGGGTTTTGTTTGGATTTACAAAAATGTTTATTTGATAGTTGTGTTCATCCGAAAACCTACCTTAACCGGTAGATTACTTAAAAAAAAATATCAGCACTTGGTTGTCTATCTTGCAGGGGAAACTAGTCCATCTCAGAATATGGATCGGGAGGGAAATGCAGGATGTGTCCAATTAGGTTCCCTTTTCTCATTGAAGCCTTACATGGGCCTCTCTCTCACTCATCCCTCCAGAATATTCTTCATTTGTTACTCTGTTCACCTGTATTATTGAGTTACTGATCAATTGCATCAGAACAATCTAATTCCGTTTACATTTGTGGGTACTGCTCATTAGGCAGTCATAATTGGGAATTCCTCCAAAACATGGTCAACAAATTTGTATTTCAGTCAAGTTCCCCAAGTTGGTGTTTCCTGCACTTTAACCTGAATTTATGGAACTGGGGACCCAAGTCTCTAACTGCTTTCTGGAAAAGAGATTCTGCTAAGAGAGCTTAAGTTCCCAACCCAAGTCCTTAACTCATTTCTCTTGAGAGAGTAGAAAAATTAATCCCCCCAAAAAATACAAAATCTCCCAAACTGATTTAATAAGTTATTATTTTTCAGGCAAGAGCCAAGTCTAACTAACAATAAGTAGTGAAAATGAGTTTATGGGAAAATCAATGGTATAGGTAACCATGGTTTCACAAAGTAGGCATGGTTTTAGCATACATGGTTCGTCCGGAAAATAAGTGCACTGATTTTTTCCCGCCGCTCCAGGCACGCCCAGCACCGCTCTGACGGGCTGCGATTGGAGGGGGGTATGTTGGCAAGCGACGCTGAAAAAGGCAGTCGGCTCTGAGCTGTGGTGTAGTGAGGAGCTCTGTTAACGCGAACCTCCACGCTCCACCCACGTCACGGAACGCGATTCCGAAGTTTTTGGAGCAGCGTTGTTCCATCAAATTTGCGGTAAAGCTTGGGAAATCGTCTACCGAAACTGTCGGTATGATTAACCAGACTTACGGGGAGTCAGCCATGTCCAGAAACATGATCTTTCGGTGGCACAAGATGTTCGTGGAGGGCAGAGAAGAGGTCGAAGACGAACCACGGCCTGGACGCCCATCAACGACACTCACCGACGAAAATGTGCGAAAAGTTCGCGATGTACTGAACTCTGATCGTCGTCTTAGTGTTCGGATGATAGCAGAGCAGTGTAATGTGCCAAAAACAATAGTGCACGAGATTATTAGGGACCAATTACAGATGCGAAAAATTTGTGCAAAGTTGGTGCCGAAAGTGCTCAGTGATGATCAAAGACTCAATCGTTTGGAAATCGCGACACAACTTGCGGATCACTGCAAAAATGATCCACATTTTTTAGAGAACGTTGTTTCGGGTGACGAGACGTGGGTCTTCGAGTACGGCCCGGAGTCGAAGACACAAAGTGGCACACCCCATCATCACCCCGTCAAAAGAAAGCTCGCATGAGCAAATCTCGGATTAAGGCGATGCTCATTGTCTTTTTTGACAAAAGGGGAGTCGTCCAGTACGAATTTGTACCTGAACGACAAACTGTAAATGATGCATTTTACGTCCAAGTGCTCGACAGGCTTCGAAAACGAGTCGCCCGCGTCCGGCCAGCGATCAAAAGCATATGGCGGCTGCATCACGGCAATGCGCCGTGTCACACCGCGCTTGTCGTGTCGGACTTCTTGGCCAAGCACGGCGTGGCAACGCTGCCGCACCCGCCCTACAGCCCGGACAATGGCACCACCGGACTTCTTTCTGTTCCCGAAGATAAAGAGGAGTTTGAAAGGAACGCGATACGGGACTTTGGACGCCGTCAAAGAGGCCGTGACGACGTGTCTTCGAGAGGTTCCCGATGATGCCTTCGCGGGAGCGTTCCAGGAATGGGAACGCTGCTGGAACTAGTGTATCGACTCACAAGGGTCTTATTTTGAGGAATATTAGCTTAAGATATGTAAAAATGTAATAAATTTTTTTTCCTGAGCTCAGTACACTTATTTTCCGGACGAACCCAATATGACTAAAGTTTTTAAATGTATTATTTCACCCATGTACTCATCATTCTCATCAATAAGATATTCCTTTACATTCCACTTAGGTAACTGGAATTGATATTTTAAAGAATCATAATCTCCCACTTGACTCTTAAATATTAAATATTTTACTGCACTTTACAAATTTATTTATTAGGTAATCTACCGTTTAAGGTAGGTTTTTGGATGGACACAACTATTAAATAAACATTTTGTGACTCCCCACCTAGCAAACTAATCTATATCAGGTCCCTCTTCATCTCTGTGTACTTCTTTCCTCCCTTCATCCCATCCAACATCCCTATCCTGTTCCTGCCCTTACCTCGCTTGCCCAACATTCTCCCCTCTTTTACCCTCTTCAACATTCCACTACCGCTCAACACGCCTTTCATCCATTTTCCCTGCCTCCAGAGGATTTCTCTCAACAAACCCCTCTCCTCACCCACCATTTCTAGTACTTCCTCATTTGTTTTCCTTTCGATCCATTTCACCTTCTCCATTCTTCTCCACACCCACATTTCAAAAGCCTCCAATCTACGTCAATCCTCCTGCTTTAGTGACCACGTTTCCGCGCCGTACGAGTTTTTACGAGTCTACGCTCCATATCAGAGTTTTTACGAGTCTTGTCTTAACATCCCTACTCAACGTCCCCATCATCAACTCCCTCCTCCTTGAGAAAGCCTCCTTGCCTAGCGCAATTCTTCTCCTTACGTCCCTACCACTTTGACCGTATTGGTCCAAAACACTTCCGAGATATGTAAACTGCTCTACCTGCTCTATTTTTTCCCCGCCTATTTTAATATTTAGCTTAGGTTTTTTTCTTTCTGGAAAATCGCATAACCTTCGTTTTATTAATATTGATTCTCATCCCATATTTATCGCACTGAACCTCCAATTCACTCAGCAATGCTTGCAACCCCTTGGCTGACTGAGCAACTAATGCCTGGTCATCAGCAAACCTAACCGATTTTACGAATTCCCCTCCCACTTTCATTCCTACCTCCAGTTCTTCCCATGCCTCTTTAATCATTTCCTCCACATATACGTTGAACAGCACCGGTGACAATGGGCAACCCTGCCTTACCCCTCTTCCTAACACTGCCCATCCGGACTCTCCGTTCCCCACTCGCACCTGAGCAGTCTGAGACATGTACAGGTTGCGGATCAGTCTCCTGTCCCTCCAATCCATTCCTATTTTCTGCAATACATGCATTAATTTTTCCCAATTCACTCTATCACACGCTTTTTCGAAATCTACAAAACAGGCAAAAACGTCCTGGTTGTATTCTATATTCCTCTCAATTAGTGATCTCATTACTGCGATGGCATCACGCGTACCTCTTCCCTTCCTAAACCCATACTGATCATCCCCTAAGTAATCATTTGCCTTACTCTCGATCATGTTGTTGATGATCCTGAGAATAACTTTAGCTGCGTGGGATATCAAACTTATTGTTCTGTAATCCTCACATGATGAGGCCTTTGCCTTTTTTGGAATAGGAAATAACACCGATCTCACAAAATCTTCCGGCCAGATTCCTTCCTCATAGATACTACGAATCAGTCCATATAGGGCCTTCTTCCCGCATTTTCCTAAACATTTCAACAGTTCTACAGGTACGTTGTCCACCCCCACCGCCTTATTTGCTTTCATCTCCTTTAATGCCCTTTCTATTTCATCGTCTAGTATGCCTGGACCTAAGCTATCTTCTTCTACGTCATGTTCCTTTTCTATGCCTAACCTTGTCGGCCTAAGTTCTTTACCATGCAGTGTTTCTATATATTCCTTCCATCTCTCATTGATATTTCCTGGTTTAACTATTATCTTACCCCACTTATCTTTAACTGTTAGCACAAGTCTTGCCTTCTTACTTCCCGATACAAATCAATAATTTTACAGCAAAAACCAGAATGTAATAAAGTTTACTAAATAATACCTTTCAGTTCTGTGGTAGTACCTATCAAAGGAGTCCCACCATAATAATCGAAGCTTAAACTGGAATGCTAAAACTTAATGATTTTCATAAGTGTTACACTTTGCTTCACAGAATTTAATAAGGAACATCACATTACTTAGAGTGGCTTAGTTCATAGTGTAAACATTTACTTGGGTTTAAAATAGGGACAGAGTGACTCTTTTAAAATGCATTACAACAGCTGATCCCATTAGCATGATGTGGTTTTTTTAAATGACTTTTTTGGGGGGTTCATGAGAGTTTGAAGAAGGGCACACTCCTATCTCACATGCCTGTGAATTGAGGCGACCTTTGATAATAATTGTTTGAATAATTCAATCAATTATTAAGATGCAGCAGTATAAGAGACTGTTTTAGCCGTTACTTTGTGGAATTTTTCCATCGTAAAGAAAGAAAGAAAACACGGCAATTCCACATTTACACTTTTATTAGACGACCATGGTTTCACCACTGCGTGGCATCTTCAGGTGGACGCATACATAGTATATGTATGCCACGCAGTGGTGAAACCATGGTCGTCTAATAAAAGTGTAAATGTGGAATTGCCGTGTTTTCTTTCTTTATTTAAGATGCAGCAGGACAGAAAGGTGCAAACTACACTACACTAACTACATTTTTCATTGTGCCATTTTCTGGGTAATTTAAAGACACATGATGTTGAAATTTCCATCTCCAATATGAGATTGGGAAAGGGAAGGCAAATTCTTTCACCAAACTCTTCTTCCATGTCTTCAGATTGCCTTTGAAAGCAACAATCCTGTCACCTCTGCATAACGTGTATGCCATACACAGATCTTTTTAATGTCATTTAAGGAACTACACACACCAAAATTGCATGTGAATGGCAACACATTGTCCAGAAACAAAAACAATGAAGATATCAGGATAGTATTGAAAACATTTCATGGCAACATTAACTATCAGTCATGGATGGATAGCCTTACTGGTAAGTCCCTTTTACTAAGAAATTTGAGTGAATGCTCTCCAAGATATTCCTGAACAACTGAGTGTCACCACTGGGAATATGAATCTAAATGTATTAGAATGGGACTGAATGAAATATAAAACAGGAATTGTAAATCAAAAATAATCAGAACAAAAACATCGACGGGAACAACTCGAAAATGGAATGAAAGTAATCGACTTTGGAGCGAATTGCGTTCGCCCACCAGCCACATAACACGCTTAATGGCAAGGCTCCTCACTTGAGATCGATGTCCGCGAAGAGATTCCGCAGCTCCGCATTCTGTTTCTTGAGCACCTCGAGGTCGGAGAAGGCTCTGGCCAGTCTGCGAGCCACGGCTCGCTCGTCCGAGGCCCCGCCGTCGCCCCCGCCGGTCCCGCCGCCGGGCCCCACGCCGGGCGCCCCGCCGCCCGATGAGTCGGGCGACCGGAAGAAGGGCGACGCCATGAGCACCAGGACCACGAACCAGGCGGCGAGGAGAAGCAACACGGCGCGGCCGCACCCAACGGCCTTCCACAGGCGCCGCATCTCCACCCGGTCTGTCACTCACCCGCTCACCTTAGGAGGGCGCTCCCTCGCTCCATCACGCTGTCGAGGAAGGACGACATGAGGGCGGAGGCGACCAGGGACACCACGCATGCGCCGGTGAAAGGACATCCCAAATCGGTACCCGGTAATTAATGCTATCACCTCAATTCCCGATATCGAACTTAACTTCTGAGTTTGGCATTGGAATTAATTTCGGAGTGAGGTAATTTAGATGCATTTAAGTGGTGGTGTAAGTGTAGTCCTTAATAAGGAGGGCTGCGGAAACCAATTAAAATATGCACCCCATAACAGCACAATGACATTGATTCCAGGCCACTACTGAACCCAGTCCAATCGGCCGTGTGTCGTGCGCGGAGGTGGAAGAGGAAAGGACTCCGGGGTTATCATCACACGAAATCCCTGCAAAGCGGGACAGAAAGCAGCAGCAGGGAAGACAGAAAAGAAATGAACCAGTAAGAAAAGGGACTTGGAATGTTAAGACGATATTGAGAACAGGACAGTTAGGAAATACCAAGTGCCAGTTTTAGAGAGGAAATATAGATACTTTAAGGCTCTGAAATGTAACATGGAAATACACTGGGTATTATTGGAGCGATAATTACATATGAGGTCCAACCGGGAGTCACCGGTAGGGTGTGTGGCTGGGGGTGATTACACATCAGACTATTTTTGACACAAAATCCTCCCGCACTGGCGCGGACACATTTTGTTATTCTGATCACTTATTGTTCGTGGGAAAAATGACATCTTAAATCTATATGTTCTACATTAATCTCCCAAATTTTATTGACACGATCTCTCCTACCTTAGCACGGTGGGAATAACAATACATTTTCAACATCATCGCTAAAGAGACATCCAATTTATGCGTGAAATTTAATCCGAAATTTAATCTTCACTCCGTTATTGATTCCCAACCTAGCTCCTCTAATAATTATGATACGCTACTCATATTTCATGATAACATTTTACAAATGTTGCTCATCTATGCTGGATGCGATCCAATTTTGCAATCAATCGAATTTCATGAGGATCCATGTACTAGCAGTTTTCGAGATGTGTTCAAAAATTAACGAGAATTTTAATTTTTCGGACAAAATATTTATTTATCCTTATACATTGATGTTGTCACCTTCAAAGTAGTCTCCATTGGAGATTATGCACTTGTGCCAGTGCTTCTTCCAATACCCCAAACACTTCTCAAACTCGATCTTTGAGATAGCCTTTAGTTCTTTCAGCGATGCTGTTTTAATGTCATCTACGGCTGTAAAATGACGGCCCTTCAAAGTTCTCTTAACTTTTGGATATTGGAAAAAGTCACACGCAGCCACATCTGACGAATATGGAGACTGGGGCATCGTTGCAGTATTGTTTTTGGCCACGAAATTCACGAACAAGCAATGAAGTGTGAGCTGGTGCATTATCGTGGTGCAAAAGCCATGAATTGTTTTTCCACAGATCTGGGCATTTTTTTCGGATTGCTTCATGCAAACGTCATTGAACTTGTAGGTAGTACTGCATATTGACCATTTGACCTGGCGGCAGGAATTCATGATGAACCATGCCATTAAAACCGAAGAACCCAGTGAGCATAACCTTCACGTTCAACCGCACTTGTCAAGCTTAGTTTCAACTTCATATCCATAAACCCATGTTGCGTCACCTGTTATAACACGTTTCAGTAATTTTGCATCGTCGTTTACTTCATTTAGTGACTACTGAGCAACTTCCATTCGCCGCTGTTTTTGTTCAAAATTCAACAATTTTGGAACGAATTTTGCTGCCACGCGTTTCATACCAAAAAAATTGGAAAAAATGTCATGACATTATCCAATCGATATGCCAACATCATCAGTGACCACACTAATTTCGATTCGGCGATCGTTTATAACCATTTCTTTCACTTTTTCCACGTTTTCATCGATTTTTGATGTGCTGGGGCGTCCAGGGCGTTTGTCATCTTCAAGGTCTTCACGGCCTTCTTGGAAACGCTTATACCACTCGTAAAATCTAGATTTACTTCTCATGGCAGACTCACCATAGTCCTTTGTTAACATTTCACACACTTTGTTACACTTCATTTCATTTTTTACGCAAAATTTGATACAAAGTCTTTGATCCGTTTATTTTAACGAACGAAAATCACCGAGCTCACAAGACACGTCTAACATTAGTGGATGTCACTGACAAAGTCCACAATGAAAATAGCTGAAAGTTTTATCATACTTCAGGGGCATATATACCAACATAATAAAAAAAGTTTGACCATCGGACTTTCCAAGCCCGCGAAAGGAAAAAAATTCTCGTTATTTTTTTAACATACCTCGTATTCAAATAGAGGCATAACCAGGTAAATATAACATTGCTCTTTAAACTTATTGTCACATTTACCCTGTACTCTTCTAATTGACCCTAATCTTTTGTTGGCTTCTCCACATATTCCCGTATATATTTCACCCCGGAGAGTTAATGAGTTCGGTTAACGTATAAATATTTATTCGAATCTACACTTACTATTTTGGTATTCCTGATGCAGGCGGCGCTCGGGAAGGAACTACTCGTACTCCTATTCCAAAAATTTGTCACTACGCAATTTTGTAAGTTTAATTCTAATTGTCAAGTGTCACATCAACGTTGTTACTGCGTTGTCATCTGCTAAAGCTACTTTAATCTTAGCATACGCCTGTAAATCACTGCGTCATCGGGAAATAAACGTATCTTACTAATAGCCATGGAGTTAATATCGTTAATGAAAAGAAGGAATAAAATAGGCCCATTATCACTTCCCTGATGAACACCTGAAGTGATATCTATTGCATTAAAGCTAACACCATCTATGACTACCTTTTGTACGCGACCATTCAAAAGCTTTTAATCCAGTCAAGGATATCTTTATCCTTTATCCTTTATATCTTTACCTGTGCCATTAGCTGATAGATTGGTGAGTAATTCACTATCAGATATTTCGTCTAAAGCCTTTTTAAAATTAAAAAAACAGCGTCCACTACAACACTGCTCTCTCCCGAACCTAAGATATTATGAACAGAAAGAGCAAGTTGTCTCTCGCAAGATTTACCCTCCCAGAAACCGTACTGGTTTTTTTATCAATAACTCTCGACTATCGAGGTGCCTCCCTATCTAGCTAGAAATTATATGTTCCATAACGTGAATGTGAAGGAAATTGGAATGTATGGATTGGAAGGAAATAGGTCTGTAATTAAATAGGTCTGTCTCTGTCTTTAAATTTAGGTGTGGCATTAGCCGTTTTTCACCCACGGGGAACCTTGAAATTTATTAGAGATTTTTTAAATATGATTTCTATATTAATTCCCGACGCTAGTTCCTTAAATATACGAGCTGGTATTTGATCGGGCACGGAATATTTATTAGGGTATTTATTTTTCAGCAAACGTTCTATTCCATCAGTAGAATTTTCAATTTTAGCCATCGGTTGGCGGAAACGATTTGGAAAGCTATCGGAGACATTCGGTGAAGACGCTTTGAAAGAAGGAATTTAATAAGTTGGCCTTCTTCCAAACTGCCGTAAAGTTTAAAGTATTACTAAGAAATAACCGAGTTATTTGGATAACATTTATGCTGCACATAAATTCATCCTTACGTATATGATATTGTACATCACAGCTATTGATGTTGAATTGATTTGTTACAGGAAGCCGTAGATTGAAGTTACTCCCAGTATGGAGAAAATAAGAGTCTCGCAGTGTGATTATGCTCATTCATTTGAAAGGTTACAGTGCACGGCAAACCCACGATGATATTATGGCTGTTTGCGTAAATGACAGCCCGCCAAATTTGCTCATTTATGATTTACAGCATTATCATTTAAGACTATATTCTGG
The DNA here is from genome assembly GCA_037158775.1 of Hetaerina titia. Classification (NCBI taxonomy): domain Eukaryota; kingdom Metazoa; phylum Arthropoda; class Insecta; order Odonata; family Calopterygidae; genus Hetaerina; species Hetaerina titia. The sequence continues at coordinate 1,461,511 of CM073770.1, forward strand.
TTGGGAACAAATTTTGGAACAGGGTAACCAATTCGCAGTTTCCCAAAGCAGATGCACATTCAGACCGTAATTTAATACTAACGAAGGGTAACATCTTATTCTAGAAGTTAGAACAGGAAGCAGAGGGGAGAAAACGGAATTTAGAAGCATTAACTGGGGTATACATAAAGGAGTACCAGGGGACATAGGAAAAGCTAATTTGTGAGGGCAGAAGGAAGGACAGTAGCTGAAAAAAGGAAACACATCAAGAAAGGAGTAATGAAGTACAAGGAGAGACATTATGAACTCAAGCGGGAAACTAATAGGTCGAAAAGTCGTGGTGGAAGATGGAGTGCAAGGGCATGAAGGCTTTGTAATTTACGGTGAAATGGGTGCGCTGTACAGAAAAGTAAAAGCACTGCCAGGAAGTAAAAATGGGAAAATACGCGTACAAATTTGAAGAGAAGACAGGAAAATTGCGAATTAAATCAATGAAGATTACAGAGAGACGAACAGAATATAAACTATTTAGTCCAAACACAGTGTCATTCTAATTACATTGGACAAGTAACAAAGAAAAAAGTGATTATAATTAAAACTTAACGCATAAAATCAAGTTTCCAAAACAAATTCATAAATTGGCAACAAAAAATAAAAGCACCACATAGGAGGAGTATTCTTAAAATAAGAACCGTTTGCTTTTATTTAAATATTGGCGTTTCAGAGTACAGTTTTGCTCCTGCAACGCCATCTACTGATTCATTGAGAAGCTATAGCAGCATTTGTTTTGTTTCAGAAGTCGTTTGCTTGTCCGTGCATGCAAACAACAATGTCCGCGACAATCGTTGATCCCGCCAGCTGTGAAGTGCGTTCTGTCATACGACTCTTGTATGCAAAAGGATTATAAACCTACAGTTATGAGTGAAGGAAAGGTTAGACAATGGTGCTGTGATTTTAAAAATGGACGAACAAATGTCCATGACGAAGAGCGAAGTGGTAGGCCCAGTATTCTGACCGATGAAATTGTTTCGCAAGTGGAACAAAAACTGCGATGTGATCGTCGATTGACAATTACTGGCCTGGCTGAACAATTTTCTCAACTTGGACGCACTACTGTCTACAATTATTATTAGGTAATCTACCGTTTAAGGTAGGTTTTTGGATGGACACAACTATTAAATAAACATTTTGTGACTCCCCACCTATCAAACCAATCTATATCAGGTCCCTCTTCATCTCGGTGTACTTCTTTCATCCCTTCATCCCGTCCAACATATCCCTATCCTGTTCCTGCTCTTACCTCGCTTGCCCAACATTCTCCCCTCTATTACTTTCTTCAACATTCCACTACCTGTATTTTCTGCAATACACGCATTAAACTTTCCCAATTCACTCTATCAAACGCTTTTTCGAAATCTACAAAACAGGCAAAAACGTCCTGGTTGTATCCTATATTCCTCTCAATTAGTGATATCATTACTGCACCGGCATCACGCGTACCTCTTCCCTTCCTAAACCCAAACTGATCATCCCCTAAGTAATCATTTGCCTTAATCTCTATCCTTTTGTTGATGATCCTGAGAATAACTTTAGCTGCGTGGGATATCAAACTTATTGTTCTGTAATCCTCACATGATGAGGCCTTTGCCTTTTTTGGAATAGGAAATAACACCGATCTCACAAAATCTTCCGGCCAGATTCCTTCTTCATAGATACTACGAATTAGTCCATATATGGCCTTCTTCCCGCATTTTCCTAAACATATCAACATTTCTACAGGTATGTTGTCCACCCCCACGGCCTTATTTGCTTTCATCTCCTTTAATGCCCTTTCTATTTCATCGTCGAGTATGCCTGGACCTAAGCTATCTTCTTCTACGTCATGTTCCTTTTCTATGTCTAACATTGTCGGCCTAAGTTCTTTACCATACAGTGTTTCTATATATTCCTTCCATCTCTCTTGGATTTTTCCTGGTTCAACTATTATCTTACCCCACTTATCTTTAACTGTAAGCACAGATCTTGCCTTCTTACTTCCCGATAATAAATTAACCTTGCTGTATAGAGCACCAATTTCACCCTTCTTCTCTAAACTTTCCATATCCTCGCATTGCGTTTTCCACCATTCTTCTTTTGCTTTATTTGTGGCCCTTCTCAATTTATTGTTTAACTCTTTGTACTTCATTTTGCCTAACTCTGTGTTTACATTCTTCCATCTTCTTCTCTCATCCATTTTTGCAATCATCTCATCCGTGACCCATGGTTTCCTTATTCTATTCCCCTTAACGGTTCCTCTAGTGTCTTTTGCTGCTTCCGATAACCCTTGCTTGATACATTCCAATTTTTCTTCGATGGTACTCAGTTCTTTATCGTCATCCATTATTTTCTCTACAGTCTGCTGATACTCCTTCCTCGTTAATCCATTTAATGCTTCTACGTTCCATTTCCTAACCCGCCGCTCTTGCGTTATCTTCTTGAAACGGACGTTGCATTTCATAACAACTAAATTGTGGTCAGAGTCCGCATCCGCTCCTGGGAAACTGTGCGAATTTATCACACTGTTCCTAAACCTGTGCCTAACCATAATATAATCTAACTGATACCTTTCTGAGTCACCTGGAATTTTCCATGTATACCTTCGCCTTTTGTGATGTCTAAACCATGTGTTTGTGATGACTAACCCCTGTCTCCTGCAGAATTCAATTGCTTTCTCCCCGCGTTCATTCCTCGTGCCTAACCCATAGTCCCCCACCTCACCACCCTCTCTTCCTTCGCCTACCGTCGCATTCCAATCCCCCATCACTATCAAATGTTTCCCTGCAGGAACACGCGCGATTATATCCTCTAGCTCATCGTACATCCTATCGACTTCTTCCTCCTTGTGGTTGCTCGGTGGCATGTATACATGACTGTCTACAATATTGTTACGGAAAACCTCGGATGCCACACATTGCGTGCAAGGTGGGTACCGAAAATGCTCACCGACCACCACAAAGAGCAAAGAATGCCCAGTGGACGAGAGTTTTTGGGTCGTTGGGAACTCTTTAAACCACCCTCCGTACAGTCCTGACCTTACACCCAGCGACTACTTCCTCTTCTTGCACTTGAAACAGTGGTTCGGTGGACAACGTTTCGAAACCGAAGAGGAACTCAAGAATGGCGTTGTCGATTGGTTCAACCCTCAGCCGGCGAGTTTCTATGCAGTGGGGTTAAAGAAGCTGGTGTAGCGGTACGAAAAATGCTTAGAAGTGAACGGCAATTATGTAGATAAATGAAGTAGGGTTGTAGCTAACTAAAAGTGCCAATAAAATGTGTTTCATATGAGTATACTTTTTCCTGTGACCAAACGGGCTTTACTTTATGAACACGCCTGGTATATGATAAAAATATTAGGCCCGCAAGTTTCAGCGCTTCGAGATATCATTCACCATCACTTGGTGTCAGTGTTGACCAAACTGTAACAAATGGTCGTAAAAGAGTAAAGGCATGGCAAAGATTAAGCTTAAATGTTCGCGGGTGAGTGCCTCATGCCCTTACCACGTGTTTCAGTGTTCTTACGTACGATCCTGGTAAGAAAGTTCTTTTTAGAACTCTTTCCCTTGTTATATTCTTTATTCAACTCCAGTTCTTCCATTCATTTATCTTTCCCTGCATAACAATACTCTTACCATGACTGTTAATGTTTTATTCGACTTCATTCATTAATTTCAATTCATATGTTTTCATTTGCTTCTTACTCCTTCACGTTTTCGTAAATGCCAATTCTCATCTACACTTCCATAGATCTTGGATCATCAAAACTCGAGGGAAGGTGATTCGAGACCCAGGTCAAACAATAATCTATGCTATTATACCATTTATGAAGTTCAAACCATCCGCATAATGGTGCATGGATCCCAGGTGACAGATGGCAGACTCCCCACGGTCGGGTGCTGCGAGGGAAAAAAAACAAATTTTGACGGATTCTTCGGCTCTACGACTCATCCTTAAGAGGATTGGTTTACGACACGTTTTTCTCCTAAATATTTACAGTTTCAATGATTCATCGCTGTGTTTATTTCACTCGATAGAAATCAAATTTTCTTTTGAGGCGGAGGAAGACGATGAACAAGAAAATCATTCTTTGCGAGGAGGAGGAGGGCATTCGGATGAAAATAAATGGATATTTCAAAGGATCGTAACATAGGTGGTATTTGCTACATGAGATCCAGTGAATCCAGAAAGAGTGGGTGGAGTGCTTCTCTCCGAAATTGAGTCCTTCTCAGAATACATATTTGCTGTAACATATCAATATTAGAAGGTGCAGTTACTCTTGACTGGAAAACAGCTACCCTCAAACCTTCTTTGAAAGTAAAAATAAACAAGACCTCAGTTATTACCAACCCATTTCTTTAACGTCCCTCTTCTGTCCTAGTGATCCTAGAACATGTTAACGTTAGCAACGTCATAATATGTACTCGACACTCACCAACTTCTAGTCAAAAAAAAATTCGGGATTCAGAGGAGTGAGACCATGCGAAACTCAGTCGGGGCTTTTTATAAACGATATCCTGCAATCGGGGGACAGAAATAAACAATTAGATGCGATTTCCTTGGCTTTCGTAAAGTATTTATGTAGATGTAGATGTAATGAACTGAATTCAGGCCTTCCTTGCTGGTTTTAGGTGGTCGGAAACTCACTTGGCACTTTTTGCGAACATTTACCCATCGCTTTGCAACGTACTCACAGGCACAGATGCGCACGCTTCAACTAGAGCTTCGGTTTTGACGACGTCTGCACGCACGATGGCCTATAGAAAACACGATAAAGTAATTTAAAATAAATCGAAAATTAACGCTCTAAAAAAACAAGATGTGAAAAAATGCTTCTGCGGATGTTAAATTATTATTCTTTTGATTTTCGAGAGGGATACGGAGCATTTAAACGATTACGGAGCTAATGCCACGCTCGCCCGCTCTGCCAAACGTAATTCAATTTACTGACTCCATGACGTGGAAAATATATAAGAGATGGGAGATGGACTGCTGTATGCACGAAAACTTGAACCGTCGGCCTATTTAAAAGGACATCACGACAGAATCGCTTTGCCATTTTGTTATCACATAGTCAGTGCTTTATTCTGCCGAAACAAGAGGAAGCAATGACCAGTAAGGTTATTTTCTATGGAAATAGCTGTGCATGATTAATACAGACTGATAAATTCGTTACTTTTGCTTCTGGTAGAAAATATAACAAGACACTGGACCGTGTGAAATCGCGAAGATAAACATGTGTACCTCCTAACAATGATATTTTTCAATACAGTCGAAACTGAATATTAGCGACAGGTTACGGTGACGGGAATTTGATATTGAGGTTAAGGAGAGGCTCACTTACAGAGGTGTACGGTCGTAATATGCAATTTTCATTTGTTGTCGCTGAGCCCCGTCACCACTTAGCGGTGGTAGTTGGTCGGAGTAGCTATGTGAATGACTATGGGTTTGCGTAGGCGGCTCTCTGGAAATTGGTGGTTCCTCCTCCCTTATCGCGTTTTTTTTGGAGAGAACTGGTGAGCCCTGGAGATTTAGAGTCGTTACGCTTGTCCAGTTCTGGCTTATCAAGGTCCGACTGTATGCTGACATATGTATTCCCAATCCCTAATGTATGTACTTACATGTATACTTACTTAAGTTGCCTCAGTGATAGTAGGCTCTGATGTGTGCAGAGTCATGATTTAAGATAGTCAATTTTTAATTGCTCACATTAAATTATCCAAACAACGCGCATCGTGGTCACAGCCGAGTATTAGGCATAAAATACCACATTTTAAGCCGATTTCACGCAGTCATTTATTGCGTGCTATACACCGTGCTAACTCAAAATGACAACTATTACACTCGTTCGACGCGACCATTTCGAGGGATAGCGACGACGACTGAGTTTTCACCCTTTCTTCGATGATTTGAACAACATACTATTTCGGAAAGGAAACCCTTCTTCCCGTGTCTGAACACGTGACAAGTTTCTTTTTGCATGATCATATCGTTTCTTGCCTGCCCAGCAGTAATTAGAGACGGTGGCACCACGAGTGGCCACCATACAAAGATGTCGATTAGGTCATGAAGCCTGCCCGTTGTCCTCTCGGGATCCGAGCCCTAGGTCACGATGGTAGTGTCATCAGCATGGAGGAGAAGGTGGGTGTCAGCAGTGGAGAGGATATCATTAATGTAGAGGTTAAAGAGGGTAAGTGGCGGTTCACTGGAATCGATAGGTCGGAGGTCAGACTTTGCGGGGTGAATATCGACGTAAAAGAAACGATGTCTAGAGAAGGATTGAATAACTTTCGTGGGGTAAGTAGCGATAGGTAATTACTGAAGTTTGTGAACAAGACCCAGGGGCCGATTGAAGGCCACCTCGAGGTCCGGGAAGGCTGCGTGGGCGGTGAAGCCCGAGTTGAATCCGGTGGCGATGATCTCCACTAGTCGCAGAGTTCTCGTAGGTGCTGGGTGAACGTTCCCCGAATCCAACCTGCTTTGTCCGGGTGAGGGAGCGGTCAAGGGGGATGGGAAGAAGGCGGGATTGGATGACGGACTACAGGAACTTGCCGAGGGTGTGGAGGAGGCTTATAGGTTTATACGAGGAGGGAAGGTTTCTGGGTTTTTGGGGTTTTGAAGGAGGATAACCTTTGGTTTTTTCCAGGGATGAGGGGAGAAGGAAATGAGGAAGAGGCGGTTGAAAAAATGAGGGAGGAAATCGACCATATTCTTACATGAATTACACATAAGGCAGCTTCTCCTTTAACTAAAGAGTACCCCCTTCCACGATTCGAGACTTGGGCAAAGAAGCGGAGGGAGAAAACATTCGAGGCGATGGAAATGTGGTGTTGCTAAAGAACGATGAAAATAAAATGGTTGATTGAGTGACAAATGCAGAGGCGCAGTGCAGAGGCACTGACGGCCACAAAAGAAGAAGCAACAATACAAGTACGTGATTCAGGTGACGCTAAACGCCAGCGGGAGGAACTACGACGGAATGAAAACAATGGCGAGTTTCAGGATTTGGCCCAGGGAGCTGCTGAGAACGAATTCAAATATGTTAAACTATTATGACACCAGTTCGGCTCGTTTATTGCGGAGAGTATTGGATGGACTCCGTTAGTATTACGTCATCGAGAACGAAATAATAATGGTTTTGGATATAACTTACTCTCTAATGTAATCCATTAAAGGCAAAGTAAACCGGGATTTCAACGAAGGAAAGTCTTGGCGGACGCTTACAGCTCAGCTGGTAGCCGAGTAGATCTAGAGGAAAACTCTCCGTAGTATAGATGCCGCCTTCGAAGTGGCACTCGAGACCGTCAATTGCCGCAATAGCGGCCGGGTCTGCAGCGGCCCCATCTCGGTGCGCGGAAACGCCGAGAGGGCATCGATCCGCGTGACGGAGACTGCCTACAACTGGAGGCCTTCGGCTCGTCCAGAGACCATTGGGCGACCGGGGGGGGCGAGGGGAGAGAGAAGGGGAGGGGGGCGACAACTCTCGAATGCGCGCCCACGTGCTCTCTTGGTGCTCCCACGGGCCACTGCCCTCGAGGTTTGCCTCCGGGAAGTGTGCGGCTCGGGGCGCGACCCCGGGGGCGCCCTCACCACCCCTCGTGACGCGGCGAAGCGGGGGCGAAGAAGCGGGCACCTGGGTCGGAGCTGTCGCGGGCGCCCGCCTTCGCTCATATCGCCGCCGAGGAGACCAATTGATGCGAATTCACATTGTAATCAGGATGCATTCATTTAGTTTTGCGGATTTCGGGCAGTCTTTCGACGGAGCAAATTACGTGGAAATATAGAAACACGACAGACGAAAATCATGGAGGGCAGTCGGAGAGACAAAAAAACATTAAAAACCGGAGGGAGAGAGAAGGGCTGGTGAAGGCCAATGAGGAGGGCAGAGTCGTGTGGTTCCCATTCCCGACTTTCCCACAATTGCTTTCCAAAATGTTTGGGATTGAATTAGCTATCTCTGCAGAATTATCTCTCGTGCAGCGTTCCACCTGAACAACACCGTTTTATAGGAAACCCAATCACAATTCCAAATGCTCCTATTGCAACGACTGTTCACCAGTTAACACATTGCGACCTATCTCCAGAGTAGTACGCTATAACTGGTCTGAGGGCGCTGACGCGTGTCCCCTCCCCCTTTCCATCTACTACCCTCCGACCCATTCCCCGCCCCTCTCCCACTTCCACCCGTTCCTTCCGCTCCACTAGGAGGAACATCACAAAACTGTAGTTCGAAACTTAGAAGAAGAGGGCCAGTTCCATCGTGATGAGTCATATAATGCCTGCTTAGACGAAGTAAGCATTTGAGCCGCGCTAACGGTCTCGCCGTGAAGGAGAAGGGTGCTTCTTTAGGCAAAATATTATTCCGGCTTCTTTTATGCTTCTCGTCACAGGGCATCATTTGGGATAAAGGATACTAAAAAATTAAGGTACAGGTCTGTATCTCATCGCTATCGTGAGGAAGGAGAAACTCAAAACTTATTCCTCCAAAAAGGACGCCGATGTGTCAACCATATGACGTTTACCACAACAAGTAATATTTCGATACATGTCTTCGAAATGAAACAGTATTTTTATTTTTTTCAGTTGTATTGTTCTTGTATGCTGCAAACACGGTATCCCCAGTCAGATAGATACGACTACACGCCTTGGTCCACGACCAGTTATCTGTGTCGGTATTCCAATCAATGCTTTCCCAGGTTTATTCACAATTTTCACAGGAAAGGGAATTTTCGAAACGTGTAGCAGGCAATCAAAGACGTAAAACAAACAAAAATAGTTGTAATGGAGTTCTGTTTTGCAAAAGCTCAAAATTAAAAAAAACACTGTTTACGCTGTGATTGAGGTGTTCCTCGCGAACTATAGAATGCAAATAAAATTCATTAATTTCTACAGGCACCAGAACTTAAATGAAAAAATCCAACAAAAATGTGATGGCTACAACGACATGAAGCCAAAAATTGCCCCTCGACAAATGGAAAACTTTGAGAGAATTCTAAAGCCTTCACATAATAAAGCGTCATACATAATTGCCAAAAATTAAAACATAACAAGCTTGAAAAAAATTAATCGTAGATGAAATTGAACCTCAGGGCCGATACCCAAGGACACAACTACGGCGGCAGAGAGTGTGGACCCTTTAAAACCAACATTTGAGCGTAATTAACCCGCAAACTGTAGGGCGTCTTCGACCAAAAGGAAGCATTTTTATATTTATATGATTTAAAAAGGATCTTACGGTCACGTTTCAGTGAATTCAATCATCCATGGACATGGGCCTCCCCATGTTAGTAGTCGCCCTTCACCCGACTCCTTGCCCAGCCGGGAAAAACCATAACAAAATTTTGATATATCCGAACAGCTGATTTCTCCAGGCTTTCTTAAGTCACTCCAAGCAAACATTTAAGTCATAAAGAGAATCAGCGCAAGAGGGAGTTTATCAAGTAGGTATTTGAAGCAACGAAATAACCTGTCTACAGTTAACTACTCATGCCGGATATACCGCGGTTCCAAAGCGACACAGTGGAAAATTCGAACGCTGATTTTGAGGCATATTACAGTTATTTGAACAGTCAAGATAACATCGGCATGAATTTTGATCCACACATTGGCTGCCTCTCGTGAACGCAGAATCCAGGGCCAAAGCGTGGTATTGTTCACTGGTGGAGCATCCGACACCCGACTGGGTGCTCACCCATCATGATCTCCCTCTTCCAGGTCTCCGCGCACAGAAACACCTAGATGGACGAACCAGCGGGTATGGCCAGCAGGGTGGTCGCGAGACATTGGATGAAGGGACAGTGTTTCTGTCGTATTTTCGACAAAGTTGCCCATTTGTGTAAAAGTAAGATTGCCAAAGTTTTAGTTCGATTAGATAACAGTAAGGCCCGTCCCCCAAGCCCCAGAAGTACGAGTATATAAAAAAAGGACTCCTTTTCTCAAAAAAAACTGCGGTTTTCCGCTATGAAATTAGAGCGGTTTATCCTAGAAACGCGGCTCTTTAGTTTTAGCAAGGCTGCTCCTGCCTTCAATATTCACTTCATTCAATCCACTCACAGGCCTAAAGATCGGAAGATGGTGGTTTTTTGAGGAAAACATCCGGATAATCTACTTTTTCAAAAAAATGTCAAAATTCGCTATTACGTGGAAAAAATGACTTCGTAGCTATGCTTTTGTTGCTCGCTAATTCCCTGAATGTAAAAGCTCAGAATACAGGAAGCTACAATTGTTTGGCAGGGAGCAACGATGACTAACAAAAATTTGTAAAATTTCATTACTCAGCTTGAAAAATGTCATGAGGAATGGAGAAAACTACGAAAATATACAAGCAGAAGCTGGCTGCTCGTATTTCAAACTGAAGGCGAGAATGTGGAAGCAGTGTGTTTTTTCAATGAGTTGTTGAGGAATTGAATCCAGGAACATTCTCTATAAAAGTAAAAAAAACACGATCCTAGGATTAACAATTACAATTTTATAGCGGAAAACCCTCGATGGTTTGAAGGAAAAATAGTTGACTTTAATGCTCGAGGGCTGATGAAGCAGGTCTTAACGCTATCCGCCACACGCCCGGAGGGGCCTTGCGTGGTAAGATGCCGATGTAGATGACTTGCATTAGCTCTGTGCCCTGTGTAATAAGAATGGGTCAGTCAGTGGCTCTGCGGCAGAGCGAATCGGCTGCGTGCGTCGCGCTGCCATGCGGCCACTGGACCCAGGGTCACCATGGCTACAGATTACTCCTCTGCTCCTTCGAAGTGGATTTCGCCAAGCGAGCGCGAAGTGCGTTTTGCTTTGGATACAGCTTAAAAGTACTGCAGCAAAAAGCCTTGCCCCAATCCTACACGTACGCATACATATATTACTCGACTCGACCTTCGCCGATGTCGCCAGGAAAACGACGCGTTCCCCAGGTGACGGTCAAGTGCTGCAAGTGTCAACTCGGCGCGCCACGCGCTAAGAGGAGAGCCGTTAGCGGTCATCATCGGGTTTTTTCCAATCCTTGTGCTCACAAGTGAATCCTTTCAAATTTCCTTCCAAGCTCCATTTCTCCTCCCGCCGGGAACGACACTGCTGACGCTCACAGACACCTGAAGTATTGCAGTGAACCGCACGGTGGCGTCTCATACGATCCCAAAACGCAAGAGTGAAAGAGTAAAGAAAGACCGATCAATCATTTCCAAGAAGTTCCATTTTTTATGCCCTCCCTCTTAATTAATTCAAAAACTCATGGATTCAAAGAATTCAATCGACAAAATTGCACATTCTCCTAATTATCAGATAAGTCAGTACACAGTAATATCGGTAAGTCAGACAGTAATATCGGATTTTTTTTAACGATGTAAACTCGAGTTTCAAGTCCTCAAGGTGAAGAGTTCATGCCTGAACCGACTGTAATTTAATTTACGTCTATATTCATCTTGTTTCTATATCCGTTATTTTAGTTGGACGAAGTGTCACCAAGAATTTCTATAGTTTGTGCCACGAGGAGTAAATAGGAAACGTGCACCATTTCCGCCTCTCCTAGCCATGGTGCAAGTTTAGGTTTCCGTTAAATCTTAAGCGATCGCTCAAACCCCACCTAACTTTGAAACAGGATGGATCGAAAGGTTATTTGCAAGGGAACCGGATTTTAAATAATTTATTTAATAAAAGAAAAGTTATTATCCAAAACGTAAAAATAACATTGTATCGCCCCCGGAAGTTCGCAGGATATAACACTGGTTCCGTCGGTATTCTTATAAAGTTAGGGGAGCAAACAAATTTTAGCAACAACATTTTAAATTATTAAATAAAATGCCAAAATAATTACTATATAAATATTATGTTGAAAAACTCAGCTCAGATTATAAATAACTCTAGAACGATTAAGAAATACTTATCAAAATAACTTCCGAACATAAAATCACCTAATAACAATAAACAACAGGTAAAAATTTTGATATATTGTTATAAAAAAGCCATAACCAGTATTCAATTCGAAGGTCGGTTTGGGAGGTGATCGTAAGAGTTCCCAGGAAGATCTGGTACCCGAAAAATTACATAGCTTGGGTGGAGCTGCATGTGCCCAGAGTGCCTTGCCCGGAAATCGAGCCAGGGACCTTCCGGTCAGTAGTCCAAAGCTCTACCCCAAGGACTACCTCGACCCTATATTGCCATATATTTTTTTAATGCATTTCGCTATTTTTCAATTAAAATAAACATTTCTATGAAGCAACAGTTTCGATGAAAAAGGAGTGTCCATTACTTTAAGAATGGAATCGTGACTCCCACACGGCCATGAACACTACGCATCCGCACGCAGGGGACAAACACACACACTAAAGGAAGTTCACGATGTTCCACTGAGTGAAAAATGTGAAAAAGATTTCACGATCAATATCTTGCAAAAGGCTAGTCAAAACTTTGAGCAGAGCTATGCACGGCGCAGAAACGTGGTCAATGGAGCAGGAGGATATACGTAGATTGGAGGCTTTTGAAATGTGGGTGTGGAGAAGAATGGAGGTGATATGGACCGAAAGAAAAACAATGAGGAAGTACTGGAGATGGTGGGCGAGGAGAGGAGATTGTTGGGAGAAATCATTAGGAGGCAGCAAAAATGGCTGCAAAGCATATCGATCAACAGCGAGATGCTGAAGACTGTGATGGATGGGAGAATGTTAGGCGATTGGGTTGGAATAGGAAACGTATGTTCCGAAAAGAAAATACTTTGTTCTTCCTCATGTATTTTATTATTCACGACCTAGGTTTCGACTTACAAAGTCACCATCAGGTGTAACTTGGACTTTCTAAGTCAAAACCTAGGTCGTAAATAATAAAATATATGTGGAAGAACAAAGTATTTTCTTTTCCGAAATAAATCGCTTCCATAAAGTGAAGCCTCTATTTCAAACGTACGTTGGACGGAATTAAGGGAGGGAGGCAGTATACAGAGAGGAAGAGGGACTTTTAGAGTGGGATGCTGGTTTGTGTTTTGTTAGGAGAGACAAGAGACATACTATATTTGGTTGCTGTGTGCATCAAAAACCTACCCTAACCTTACCTATGTAGATGGTAGAGAACATAATAATCTCGCAGCGTCCCGGACCTTTTCGTTGAGACAAACACGAGGGTGACGGGCTCACCCGTATAAGGAAGACACGCACGCGGCCACTTGACCGTCTCGTATAAAGGCGTATCATGCACCCGTATCTTCCGAGGCTTGAAAGGAAACACCACGTCGCCCGACGTCGATAAACTACACAAATCAAATCAGTCACTCGAGCGGAAGCCTGTCTGCAACAGGGCCAGCGCGCCTATCACTCCATCCCTCTTCAATCCTCACAATGGTCGGTGACGACGACCTCTTTTGGGGAGTGGGGAAGAGGGACGCCCACGCCTTGGCAACATCGCGGGGCTTCCCCGGAGGAAAGGGGGGGGGAGAGGCAAGGGGGTCCCTCCCGAGGGGGCGTCGAGTCCGTCCCTCCGATGGACACCGATCGGACTGCCACTGAACATGTGCATTTCAATGATTTTCCACAATTCCAGAGACATCGAAAAATTCGACGGAGGAGCTTGTGAGCATTCTGGAAGAAGCGTTCCAAGACTTTCAAAATGATGAACAACCGTCCATACGTCAGGGAGGAGACTACCTTGAAGGGGACCCTGACCAATATTTGTTAGTGAAATATTTCTGTTTTGCAATAAAAAGTTCGGTAACTTTTTGAACAGCCCTCGTACATTGTCTAGCGCCATATATCGTAACTTGTCAAAAAATTATTTTATCTCTTGAAAAAAGAAGCATGTTTATGATTTAATGACATGTATAAAAGAAACCCTCCCATGGACTACAACCTTGACGTGGTGGAAGGGCTGGTGTGTTCCGATGACCCCTAGAGCTGTGCTGGCGGGAGTAATAATAATTACTCCTGGAAGGGTCACCCATGCCAGATAGGTCGAAGGTTAGGATCCAGACGAAAGGTAGTCCACGCAGCGTCTGTTCCTCAGTGAGGCGGCTGCAATGGCATCTGACCCCAGTGGGACGGCCATTAAGTGATGGTGTCACGTTAAAAATACTATTGAGGAAGGCAACGGGAAACCACCTCAACTATGATTCCCAAGAATATAATGATGGGCACTATAGATAATATGAGTCCTGGCAACTACGGGACTCGGCCCAAGAGGCCGTGTGTCGTGCCCGCCAGCGGGAGAGGCAAGGCTTCCGCGGTCGTCATCCCACGAAACCCTTGCAGGGAAGAAATAACTGCAGCAGGACAGAAGACGCAGAAGGAGAAGACAATATTAGTTAAAATAGGAACATTGAATTTTAGGACAATGCTGAGGACGGGAAAATTAGAGAATATCGAGCGAGAGATGGAAAGAGGTAATATATATGTTTTAGATCTCTGCGAGGTAAGATGGAAGGATAGCGGGGATTACTGGAGTGACAATTATAGAGTGATATACAGCGGCGGGGACGAGAGCCAACGAGGGGTTGCCGTAATTTTAAATAAACGGGTAGGAAGAAGCGTAGTCAACATAGAGCAAGCGACAGATAGAATTTTACTCGTAGAGATTAAAGCAGAGCCGACGAACTAGGTCATTGTTCAGGTACACATGCCACCGAGCAACCACAAGGAGGAAGAAGTCGATAGGATGTATGATGAGTTAGAGGATATCATCGCGAGTGTTCCTGCAGGGAAACATTTGATAGTGATGGGGGATTGGAATGCGACGGTAGGCGAAGGAAGAGATGGTGGTGAGGTGGGGGACTAATGGTTAGGCACGAGGAATGAACGCGGGGAGAAAGCAATTGAATTCTGCAGGAGACAGGGGTTAGTCATCACTAACACATGGTTTAGGCACCACAAAAGGCGTAGGTATACATGGAAATTGCCAGGTGACTCAGAAAGGTATCAGTTAGATTATATTATGGTTAGGCACAGGTTTAGGAACAGTGTGATAAATTCGCACAGTTTCCCAGGAGCGGATGCGGACTCTGACCACAATTTAGTTGTTATGAAATGCAACGTCCGTTTCAAGAAGATAACGCAAGGGCGGCGGGTTAGGAAATGGAATTTAGAAGCAGTAAATGAATTAACGAGGAAGGAGTATCAGCAGGCTGTAGAGAAAATGATGGATGACGGTAAAGAACTGAGTACTATCGAAGAAAAATGGGAATGTATCAAGAAAGGGATATTGGAAGCCGCTAAAGACACTATAGGAACCGTTAACGGGAAAAGGATAAGGAAACCATGGGTAACGGATGAGATGATTGCAAAGATGGATGAGAGAAGAAGATGGAAAAATGTAAACACAGAGTTAGGCAAAATGAAGTACAAAGAGTTAAACCATAAATTGAGAAGGGCCACAAATAAAGCAAAAGAAGAATGGTGGAAAACGCAATGCGAGGATATGGAAAGTTTAGAGAAGAAGGGTGAAATTGGTGCTCTATACAGCAAGGTTAATTTATTATCGGGAAGTAAGAAGGTAAGATCTGTGCTTACAGTTAAAGATAAGTGGGGTAAGATAATAGTTGAACCAGGAAAAATCCAAGAGAGATGGAAGGAATATATAGAAACACTGTATGGTAAAGAACTTAGGCCGACAATGTTAGACATAGAAAAGGAACATGACGTAGAAGAAGATAGCTTAGGTCCAGGCATACTCGACAATGAAATAGAAAGGGCATTAAAGGAGATGAAAGCAAATAAGGCCGTGGGGGTGGACAATATTCCTGTAGAAATGTTGAAATGGTTAGGGAAAGGTGGGAAGAAGGCCATATATGGACTGATTCGTAGAATCTATGAGGAAGGAATCTGGCCGGAAGATTTTGTGAGATCGGTGTTAGTTCCTGTTCCAAAAAAGGCAAAGGCTTCGTCATGTGAGGATTACAGAACAATAAGTTTCATATCCCACGCAGCTAAAGTTATTCTCAGGATCATCAACAACATGATCGAGAGTAAGGCAAATGATTACTTAGGGGATGATCAGTTTGGGTTTAGGAAGGGAAGAGGTACGCGTGATGCCATCGCAGTAATGAGATCACTAATTGAGAGGAATATAGAATAAAACCAGGACGTTTTTGCCTGTTTTGTAGATTTCGAAAAAGCGTTTGATAGAGTGAATTTGGAAAGTTTAATGCGTGTATTGCAGAAAATAGGAATGGATTGGAGGGACAGGATACTGATCAGCAACCTGTACATGTCTCAGACTGCTCAGGTGCGAGTGGGGAACGGAGAGTCCGGATGGGCAGTGTTAGGAAGAGGTGTAAGGCAGGGTTGCCCATTGTCACCGGTACTGTTCAACGTATATGTAGAGGTAATGATTAAAGAGGCATGGGAAGAACTGGAGGTAGGAATGAAAGTGGGAGGGGAACTCGTAAAATCGGTTAGGTTTGCTGATGACCAGGCATTAGTTGCTCAGTCAGCCAAGGGGTTGCAAGCATTGCTGAGTGAATTGGAGGTTCAGTGCGATAAAAATGGGATGAGAATCAATATTAATAAAACGAAGGTTATGGGATTTTCCAGAAAGAAAAAAACCTAAGCTAAATATTAAAATAGGCGGGGAAAAAATAGAGCAGGTAGAGCAGTTTACATATCTCGGAAGTGTTTTGGACCAATACGGTCAAAGTGGTAGGGACGTAAGGAGAAGAATTGCGTTCGGCAAGGAGGCTTTCTCAAGGAGGAGGGAGTTGATGACGGGAACGTTGAGTAGGGATGTTAAGACAAGACTCGTAAAAACTCTGATATGGAGCGTAGCTATGTACGGCGCGGAAACGTGGTCGCTGAAGCAGGAGGATAGACGTAGATTGGAGGCTTTTGAAATGTGGGTGTGGAGAAGAATGGAGAAGGTGAAATGGACCGAAAGGAAAACAAATGAGGAAGTACTAGAGATGGTGGGTGAGGAGAGGGGTTTGTTGAGAGAAATCCTATGGAGGCAGGAAAAATGGATGAAAGGCGTATTGAGCGGTAGTGGAATGTTGAAGAGGGTAATAGAGGGGAGAATGTTGGGCAAGCGAGGTAAGGGTGGGAACAGGATAGGGATGTTGGACGGGATGAAGGGAGGAAAGAAGTACACCGAGATGAAGAGGGACCTGATATAGATTAGTTTGCTAGGTGGGGAGTCACAAAATGTTTACTTGATAGTTGTGTCCATCCAAAACCAAAAACCTACCTTAACCGGTAGATTACCTAATAATAAATAAAAGACACTTGAAGGACATTTCAAAGTTGTTGGTTTTCAGTTGTCTAAATTTTCAAATACGGTAAACTCATTTGAAAGCAGAGGGTTATTATATTTACCCACGAACATAGTAATCCACTCGCAGAACCGCTTGATGGCAGAGTTCATCCAACCCAACACTAAGCCTAGTGACGAGTGAACCCCAAACACTAGGGTGGAAGGACCAGATCCTTTCCCTATGCTCATTATTTAAGGCGGTTCAAAGAACTGTAGAAAATCGCTTGCAACATGACGAAGTACATGAAAAGTATGGGCAGTGAAATGAATAAGAATGAAAATATTATGCTGCGCTCTGTCTGACGCCTGGATAGTTTGCGGCTAAGTTCTCACGACCCCAATTCATTATCATCAGCGTTTAGGTGAAGGTTTAACCTGACTTACTAAACAGTATGACCATAACACACAATTCCCTGCATTGGGTAATTCAGTCCATGAGAGGAGAGCATGTTTTAATAATTAAAATAAACTTATTAGAACACCCTGTTCCCATAAATTACCACGAAGAAGAGAGCACGGTCCAATGAAAGGCCTCAGAAAAAGCTGTTTCAGAAGACAACATGCTTGTCCTTTTATTTACTTAATTATTTATGTACCCTGAAAGCCACCGCTAGGGTGTGGCAGGGGGTGAATACACACCAGACTAATTTTTACCCGAACATGACCCAACCCCTATAGTTTGTAGAAAAAATGACATCTTAATCAATCTGTTCTACACTTAATCTCTCTTTAATTTTATTAACATGATCTCTTCTACCGTAGTACGATGGGAGTAATAATACATTTTCATCGTCATTGCTAAAGAGGCCTCCTTCTAATTTATACGCAAGAGATTTAATCTGTAATTTAACCTTCGCTCCGTGAGTGATTCCCAGCCTAGCTGCTCTAATATTTTGGATACGTTACTAAGTTTATCATAACGTTTTACAAATCTAGCTCCTCTACGCTGCACGCGATCCAATTCGGCAATCAATCCAATTTCGTAAGGATCCCATACACTTGCAGCACATTTTAAATGAGGCCTAACCTACGACAGATAACATTTCTCTTTGAACTTTTCATCACACTTGCCTAGTAATGCTCTTTGTATTTGTGCACTCTGTAGCAATGTTTGCATTCTTTTGAACTGAGTGAGTAAATTGGTTCCCAGGAGAGTTGATTTTATGCATACCATATACCTTGCACCAGGACATTTGGTGGGAGGGAATCCACTCTCAGCTAATAAATGACATTTTTCTAAGAAAGAAGAAACAGGTGCAAATAAATTCCAGAGATTCTGCATCAAGTTTGTAAAGCAGAAAATTTAGCATTGACAGTATGTAAATTGGAATGTCTACCCGGCATCTTGTGATGATTACAAGTGTATGATGAAGAGAAACACACACACATTAACAGCTTCATTGAACAAATCTTAGTGCTAATTTCTATTTAATATTTAGGTTCCCCGATAACTGACGTCGGGTACTTCTGGGACCACCCAGAATTTATAGACTGCGTACTTTCTAATACAACGATATTTTTCAAACAACTACCGCCATCTCTAGGTCAGGCCGGGTGCGTCTTTAAACTGCAATAAAGACACCAACCCCGATTCTATTTCTTCTGTCATTTCTGTAAATGGAAAAAGATTTTGGAAAAGTTTTACCGTCGGAAATATCAGTAGATAACCAGCTTTCTGTCCCAATAATTATATCTGCGCCTGTGCTTTGAATAAGTTGATGATATTCTGCGACTTCGTTTTTTAAACTTCGGTAATTAACTACCAATACATATGTTTCCTTGAGATTACGTCTTTTTAATTTTGAATGAGGATCGTCTTCTTATTAATATTGAATCCCTTATAAACTTTTCCGTCCGATGCTATCTGGTTGGTGTTAAAGGAACTATTGCTAGCACTGAACCTCACTTTATTTAAAGCTACATAATTTGGCAAAGAAGTCTTTAGAGACCCACTAATTGATCTCAAATTTATTCTAAAAAAGCCCTGCAGTGCTCGAATGTCCTACCCGCTACACACCTGGCGGCCTCAGACGTGTGGTGAACACCAGAACGGTCCAGAGGGTTCCTACACGTTTGGATCGCCGAATGAAGGCCGACGAAGGATGCCCCGATACCCCTACAGCAAGCACGCAACATCTGATGGATGCCTTCCACTCGGCTCCAAACCAGAGGTCCACGATCAATCCTCGGGACAAGGCTGCAGATCGAGAGCGTCACATCAACCCCCTCGACACCACCCACCCGCTCCACTTCCGAGTTCAATTCTCTGAAGGAATTCGGAATCTCTACAGATCCACGGTGGACGGCATCGTTAGCGCTAACATGAGCCACGACCCGCGGTATGGAACACTTCGTACCGCCAGCCAATACTTTATGCTAGTGCTTTCACTTTAAGGATGAAATTATTTAATACAATTTCTTGGCATAGGGGTTTGGTTGAAATAGGAACTAATACGAGTGCAGAGAACCCGGGTTGGGATCCGGTCCTTCGGAATAATATATTTTTTACCTTAGCTCTTTGGTTACATAATTTATTTTGGATCACCCAAACGTATCTAGAGACCAAGCCAGCAAATGTTAACATAACGATTTTCGAAAAGGAATGAAGAATTCTGGACAGTTATAAAAACTTGCTATCAGAGTCCGCCGACCGACCTGCCAACCAATCGACCACACATTGAGATACCATGTAATTGATGAAAAAAATCTTAACATATCAATTATCTTCACATGCCAGTGAATTTTATTATTGTCATCATTTTTCGAGAATTCTTCAGTTATATAATTCTAATACTGGGAGCTACCGCGATAGAAAGCCCCTTACAAAACCACTCTCTCCCTCTCTATTCTCTCGCGAGTTCGAAAAATTGGTAAACACTGAAAATATGAACACCATTCCATCTCAATTTAAGTCCATTTCTACGCTATGATGTAATTATCTATCCAAGATGTAATGATTAAGAATGAACGAACAATTCTGAGAATGTTCCGGATCGCGCATAAGTACAAGTAAGTAAGTAAGTACTCTAATTGTTGAGCAATGGAAGAATGGGAGTTGAAAAAAAACGAAAATTATTGGGGCGATATCGGTCTTACGAACGAGACATTCATAAAAATGGGAGGAGAATGCAATGTCCCATCTTGTTTACAGAACATAGATTTTACACCGTGGGGTTAAGTAAAGAAACTGAAGAATCGCTTTTACATTCGTTTACGTCGAACTCGTTAAATCAAAATGCCACTTTATCAAATAGGATCAACAAATTCTAGAATTTTTAACAACGAGCGTACCCGAAAAATAGTGCTACCTTTAGAAACTATCAAAGAACGCCACACATAGCAGTAAAGGCCAAATTTTCCCGCTGTTGGTTCAGAAATGAGAAACAAGAAATATTACTTCTTTAAACACGGGGATTATAGTGGTTTAAAGTGCGTTTTACTGAGCTCATTTGTAAACTTGAAGAGCCATTGAGAGCACCGAAATACTACGGATGGAATCATTTCCTTGATATCACGCGCTCACCAGTCAACGGCTTCATTCAAAATAAATTTTGAAAAATAACACCGAACCAAGATAATACCACGCGGAAATCAGAACAACGTAAAGGCGCCAGAGAGAGTGTCAGGCCAACATGAAAAAGTATACCGAACGATATCTCTAGCGATAAACGGAATGATATCACTTGGTGATGGCTGGGTAGTGGCTTGCCATTTCGTAAATCGTACTGGTTTTCCTTCATTAACTCTTGACAGTCATTATCTCATTATCTGACTTGTCTCATTTTCGTACATTCAATTAAATGTTCCTTGACATTGCACCATGTGGCTATGAGAGAGATAAGTCTGTGATTACTCGTTTCCCCCGGCATCATTTTTAAATACAGGTGTTATGCATTTGCTATTTTTCCAGTCATTAGGGGCCTTGTGACCTACACATATCAGAAAGCTCTTAAATATCTCTATTTTATCAATATCACTATAATGGGTGAAATTTCGACCCTAGTTCATTGAATATTCGAGCTGGAATTTGATCAGACCATTAGTATTTGTTAGGGTTTCAACAGCACCGGTGACAATGGGCAACCCTGCCTTACCCCTCTTCCTAACACTGCCCATCCGGACTCTCCATTCCCCACTCGCACCTGAGCAGTCTGAGACATGTACAGGTTGCGGATCAGTCTCCTATCGCTCCAATCTGTTCCTATTTTCTGCAATGCACGCATTAGTTTTTCCCAATTCACTCTATCAAATGCTTTTAGAAATCTATGAAACGCGTAGGTCACAAGGCCCCTAATGACTGGAAAAATAGTAAATGCATAACACCTGTATTTAAAAATGATGTCGGGGGAAACGAGTAATCACAGACTTATTTCTCTCAAAGCCACATGGTGCAATGTCAAGGAACATTTAATTAAATATACGAAAATAAGATAAGTCTCGTAAGTCAGATAATGGGATAATGACTGTCGAGAGTTAATGAAGGAAAACCAGTACGATTTCCGAAATGGCAAATCCTGCAAGTCAACTTACGCTTTTTATTCGTAAAATTATTTCCACGAGAGAAATGAATGGACCAGTAGACATGGTTTTCTAGACAATGCCTTTTACGATAGCAAACTACTACTACTCACTCATTACTCCTAGGGCATACATAAAAATCTCATTGATATATCCATTCATAGATGGCGTTAGCTCGGACGCAGAAGAAGACACTTCCGGCGTTCCCCAGGGAAGTATTATCGGACCTTTCCATTCCTTCTTTACCTTAATGACAATACAAAAAAAAATTCCTGGCATTCCGTGAGTAGCAGCAGTTTGAAGAAATTTATTTGCCGACAACGCTTCGGTTCACATGGATATCCGTAGTCCTGAGGATAAAGTAGCATGAGCAGATACCCTGAATGCAATACAAAGCTGGAGCGACACATCAGAATTAAACTTTAAAAGCGTGTAGAGATGCATTTTAGAAATAGGAGCAGTTATCTACCGATAACATAGTGCATCAGGAACACCGAAATAGAAAGTTCAGACTCAATTAAATACTTAGGCATTACCCTCACTCACGACCTCTCCTGGGTGAAACACATACGGGGATGATGTGGGCATGAAATAAAATGAGGATTCATTTAGAAGTGTATCGGCGAAATGTGACGAAACGGTTAAAGAGCAGTGTTACTTTAGCTAATTTCGGCTCATTTTTGATAAGTTTCTAGTACATGTGATCCTAATGAAGTATGATTGATTTCCGAAGTAGATCACGCCCAGCGTAGAGGAAATATGTTATTAGGTATTCACTCATGGAGAGAAGATTAAAGATTGAATCTCTTGCACAAATCAGAAGGATGCCTCTTTAGCGATGATGTTGAAAATGTATTATTACCCCAATCGTACTACGATAGGAGAGACTATGTCAATAAAATTAGAGAGATTTAAGTGTAGAGCAGATAGAATTTGCCACTTTTCCACGAACGATAAGGGATCAGAATAACTGCCAGCGATTGCGCAAGGGTCAAACCTGTATTTTTCATTTTTAATTCTAAGTAGCCCAATATGCAGCCATTATTTTATAAAACCTTAATTTTTTGTCGTTCTTGTAACTAAAAGCACGTCTCTTACAAGTACAGATGTATATCTCCCTCAAATACCAATATTGCACGTGCTTGTAGTTATGCTCTACATTATTAGAACTATTTTTCAAATATATGGTAACTGATAATAAAAAAACACGATTTTGGATGCTGCATGTCTGTTGTTAAATCACCTCCTGCCAAACACCCTAGCGGTCGATTGCAGGGTTGAGTGTGAATGTATAGGTATACACCGTGGATTTTATACACGTACTTTGGCACTTTGGCCGCAGGTCACCGGAAACCAGAAAACTTTACCTGGACTAGGGAATGGCTGATTTCTCCCTAAGGTGTCGGAGAAGTCCACCAAAAACACCGTCGATATGGAAAATACTTTCGGTTGGGCAACCGATTTTTTTTCGCCATTATTCCACCTGAACTCACATCCGCCTTCAAGGAAATTAGCTAAAAAGTGTAAAGCCTAGGCGGACATAAGCCAATACGGTGACAACTACGATACGCGGCGCGGCTTGTCCTCCCGATTAATTAACGCTTTCGTGTTGTTAGAAATCGGTAATTTTCTCTGCACGAACAAGATTTCCTTGGCAGAAATTAACGCTCACACTCTCTCACAGCGCTCTGAGCTATTGGCAGGACTCCATCCAATCAATTCAACTGTGGAAAGAATAAGGAGGATTAAAGTGAACTCAAGTAAATCTTTTTCTGCATACACTGCCTTCATACACTACTGTCCGCGTCATTTAACACTTATTTCCATGACATTTACTTTTCGACGAATAAAAATACCCAACCGATATCGCTTCCCCCTTCATCCATTAATTCATCCCCCCCTCCATCCCCCGTCATTCATTATCTTCTGCCTGCATCCATATCTTGTAATGGGCTTAGTCTCCCTCCCTTTCCCCACTCATCCGACATTCACTCCTCAACCATAGCTTTATCAACATCCCACTCTGCCTCTCGTTATAATAAACCTCTTCCATCCACTTTCTCTTGTATTTGGTGCCATGTTAGGCGGGGTGGTCAGTTGTTAGTGACCTGTCCAGGGAGATCGAACGCTGCCATTGCTGCCCATGTCAATCGATGTACTTTTTTCCTTTAAGCTAGGTTGAAGCATTGAAATGCATCTTAAATGGATAACTCTTTTTAAGACATTCCGGATCACTTACTCAGAATAAGCATATAGAATTGGCCATGTTATTGACGATAGCTATTAATGAAAAACTTTCCTGGTACTAACCAATAAACAAACATATTTGAGCTTGTTTGGGAGATAACAGATCAATATATATATATATATATATATATATATATATATATATATTTATCAATAAATAAATATATATATATATATGTGGGTCGCAGTGGTCTAGTGGGTAGAGCGTTGGACTACTGACCGGAGGGTCCCGGGTTCGATTCCCGGGCAAGGCACTTTGGGCACCTGCAGCTCCACCCAAGCTAGTTGATTTTTCGGGTACCAGATCTTTCTGGGAAACCATAACCGGCACAGGGAAAGGAACTGGCCCCCCTACCCTGATGTGTGAATATTCACACGCCGTCGGGCTTGGTACATGGGTGAGCTCTACCATCACCTACTAAACCGACCTTCGGGTTGATTACTGTGTTTATGGTTTATATATATATGTCACTGATCATAGGCCACCAACGTATCATTCTCCAAATAAGTATGATTACAATTTTAAATATAATATTGAAGGTAACAAAAATATTATGACGCATTACACTTTGCGGTAATTGAAAATTTTTCAAAAATCCTCCATATTTATGTATTTAAATTTTTGCTCAACTAAACGTAACAAAAGTGGTTCTCAGAAAAACCAACAAGAGGATGCAGAACAGGGAAAATGATTACTTAGGGGATTACCAGTTAGGATTGAGGAAGGGGAGAGACACGTTATGCCACATTAGTTACGAAGTTATACACATAATATAGATTACAATGAAGATGTATTTTTCTGTATTGTAGATTTCGGAAAAGCGCTCGATAGGATGAATTGGGTAGAATTAATGTACGTGTGGCGGATAATAGGAGTATATTGGAGATATAGGGAGATTTATTTTCCACTTGCTCATGTCTCAGACTGCTCAGGTGCGAGTGGGGAACGGAGAGTCCGGATGGGAAGTGTTAGGAAGAGGTGTAAGGCTGGGTTGCCCATTGTCACCCTTACTGTTCAACGTTTATGTGGAGGACATGGCAAAAGAAGTATGGGAAAAACTGGAGAACGATATGAAAATCGGCGGGGATAAGTGGTAGCGATATTGGAAGAAGAATTGGGTTAGACAAAGGAGCTTCCACAAGGAGGAGAGAACTGGATGAGAGGGAAGTTGAGTGAGAATGTTAAGAAAAGCTCGTCAAAACATACGGTTGGATCATGGTTGTGTACGGCATTCAGGAAGAGGAGAGGCACACGGTAGACCACATTGACGGCATAGAAACTTGGTTGTTGGAGGCTTTTGAAATGTGGGCGTGGAGAAGGATGGTGAAGTGGACAGAAAGGAAAACAAACGAGGAAGTACTATGCACTATGTGGGGGAGGAGAGGTATCGTTGGTAGAAATATAAAGGAGGCAGGAAAAAGGGATGGAGCGAATTTTGATTGGCAATGGTATGCTGATAAGCGTGGATAGGATATCAGCCCTTCGAAAGGGTTCGCCACTCGGAGGTGAATGCCCCCTCTCCCCGAACACTCGCCGGCCGGCCGGTCGCATCGAAATTGAGGCGTGGGTGAGGGAAACCCGGCACCAGTGATCCAACTGGTGGCGCTGGATGAGTAATGGAGGTGGTGGAGGGCTTGAGGTGGGGGGGTCCGCCGAGGGCCACCCGTCCGTCCATCGGGAGGCACTCTCGCCGCCCGAAGACGGGGGCGAAGATCGGCCCACTTCTCGTGTTGCGGCTCGGAGATATCTCGCACCATTAAAAAAAGAATGAATGATCTGGCCATCAAACTTGGGTTTTTTCAATCTGCTCTGCAAGAGCAGGGGAGGGGCGCCTTTCCTGGCTCGGGGCGCGATCACCGAACACGCCGAGATCGGAGGGGAGGATGCGCGACCAGTCAAACCTGTTTCACCCGCCCTGCCTCCAATCTTGGCAGCTTCAAAGGGCCAGCGGGAGCACATCCACTACGTCCAGCCACCGGCAGCAAGGCAACACGATCTCGCATCACGCTGGCCTCCGCTCTCAAACACAAGTTCTGTCATTTATTGGCACAAACCCTGTTGTGATAAACAATATTTGCCAAGAAAAACTACCTCTCAGCTCGTGGTAAAAGTATTGTCGGTAGTATGCGCATGGCGATCTTTTAGTGGACCACGAGGAGAATGTTATTAAGCAATACAGGATTGTTTTGCACAGTAGAATTCCGTACCTGTGTTTCCTCACCACCAAATCCTTCGTTATTTTAGGTGTTGGGGGTGCTGAAAATAGTAATGAAATTGGAAGTGCCACTTTTATTTAGCTACAAACCTACTCAACTTCTCTACATAATCGCCGTTCACTTCTAAGCATTTTTCGTAACGCTGCACCAGCTTCTTTAACCCCTCTGCATAGAAGCTCGCCGCCTGAGAGTTGAGCCAATTGACAACGCCGTTCTTGACCTCCTCTTTGGTTTCGAAACGTTGTCCACCGAGCCACTGTTTCAAGTAGAAGAAGAGGAAGTAGTCCCTAGGTGCAAGGTCTCACCAACTCCATCTCGTTGGTAACGGCCCAAAAACTCTCGTCCACTGGACATTCTTTGCTCTTTGTGTTGGTCAGTGAGCATTTTCGGTACTCTCTTGCACACAATTTGTGGTATCAGAGGTTTTCCGTGACAATATTGTACACAGCAGTGCGTCCAAATGCGCACAATTCATAGGAGTCACTCTCAATAGACGGTCAATCAGAGCAAAGGGCTAAGAAAGAAGATGTTTGGCGCCAATTGGTAACTGTCCTCGATATCGTATCGATATGAAAGACGGGGAAATTTTCTGCGCAAACATTTTTGACCTTAAATTCCCTGGGCTTTCCAGAAGAGCATTCCCGGGTTTCCAGGTTTCCCAGTTCACTCTCTCGACGTTATTAAATTAATTTCGTACCTGTAGTCTCCCGGCGTTTTCAACCAACGTTTTTCCATTGCCCACGCTATCCTCGGTTTAACTCTACTCTCAAGGGCTTAAAAGCTCCTCACGAACAAGATATAAGACAAGACACCCCGCTCAGTAAACAAGGGCGCTTCTTTAAGTCTCACTGGCCTAAACGAAGTTTGGAAGGCGTTTCAGTTTGACACACAACTTTGCATCGCTCGTCGGCTTCCAGACAATAGCCTTTCTTTATCTGATAAAAGTTCCTTCTTTTCTCAGAGGAATGTGGTTCGACCACCGAAAATTTGGAATATTTGTGAGAGTCCTTTTTCATGCGTTTTCTATTTTTTTGGTGGCTGACGCATTCACATCCATGAGACTTTCGTTCCAAATAGAACGTTCAGAAATATAAAAAAACACAATTATGGTATATCGGTACGAGAAAAATAGGCCCCTGAACCCATGGTGAAAGGCAGCAGTTTCACCATTAGGCACTGGCGGCGCAGACCGAGTGGGTCGGCCGGGCATCAGCTGCCACAGCTGCGAGCGGGAGTTAAGTCCACGGTATCGGCCAAAGCACTGCGATCCGGAAGGCTACGGGAAACCACTACATTATTATCCCTAGAATATGCAGCCTTGCCTTACATTCTAATACAGTAGAATGGAAAGACTAGGCCAGCAGGAAACCGATAATGAGATTGAAATACTAATGGATAGATACCACCCTACATAACATATTATATATTACGTAGGGTAGAGCGTTTGACTACTGACCGGAGGGCCCGGGTTCGATTCCCGGGCAAACCACTCTGGGCATCTGCAACTCCACCCAAACTATGTGTTTTTGGGGTATCAGATCTTCCTGGGAAACCATAACCGCACAGGGAAAGGAACTGCCCCCCCTACCCTGATGTGTGAATTTCACACGCCGTGTAAGGCTTAGTACTGGGTGAACTTTATCATCACTCAAAACATCATCAAATAAATATTTTGTGACTCCTAAGAAAACCTAATCTACAT
Organism: Hetaerina titia; assembly: GCA_037158775.1. Classification (NCBI taxonomy): domain Eukaryota; kingdom Metazoa; phylum Arthropoda; class Insecta; order Odonata; family Calopterygidae; genus Hetaerina; species Hetaerina titia. Next base: position 1,489,418 of record CM073770.1, read on the forward strand.
CAGGTCCCTCTTCATCTCTGTGTACTTCTTTCCTCCCTTCATCCCGCCCAACATCCGTATCCTGTTCCTGCCCTTTCCTCGCTTGCCCAACATTCTCCCCTCTATTACCTTCTTCAACATTCCACTACCGCTCAATACGCCTTTCATCCATTTTTCCTGCCTCCATAGGATTTCTCTCCCCGAAACCCTCTCCCCACCCACCATCTCCAGTACTTCCTCTTTTGTTTTCCTATCAAGCCTTTTCACCTACTCCATTCTTCTTCACACCCACATTTCAAAAGCCTCCAATCTACGTCTATCCTCCTGCTTCAGTGGCCACGTTTCCGCAGCGTACATAGCTAAGCTCCATATCCGAGTTTTTAGGAGTCTTGTCATAACCTTCCTACTCAACGCCCCGTCATCAACTCCCTCCTCCTTGAGAAAGCCTCCTTGCCTAGCGCAATTCTTCTCCTTACATCCATACCACTTTGACCTCATTGGTATAAAACACTTCCGAGATATGTAAACTGTTCTACCTACTCTTTTTTTTCCCAGCCTATTTTAATATTTATCTTGGCCTTTTTCTTTCTGGAAAATCGTATAACCTTTGTTTTATTAATATATACATTATATATATATATATATATTTCTACATACATATGTAAATATATATATGTGTGTGTGTGTATGTATGTTTGTATGTGTATGTATGTATGTGTATGTGTGTGTGTGTTTACACATGGGGAATCCTTTCCTCGCATAATTCATTGCCGTAATAGGAGGAAACATTACGCACGACAATTTGAACTGGAAAAAGTAAATCTCCGAAGAAAGAAATTAATTACCCTTTACTTTAATTACAAATGGCTGGTGACTGAACTTCCCTTGCCAGAGGCGCACTCAGCCAGTGTTTCCGCGTGATGTTTCGGCTCTGTGATTTCCTCACTCTCCGCCAATCCTCGTCAATGGAGAGCGACATCTATATGTACCCATGTTACTACTCATCTCATCTAGAGAAGTGCTCGCGTTTGCCGGTGACGTCTGTGGGCCGCCCCGCAGGCCGGGCGCCCGAGGGGGTGAGTGGGAGGGCGGTTGCGAGTGGGGGAAGACGAACCCACCACTCCTCCCTCCCCCCGCGGGACCTTGCGCAGTAGATTCGCGCGAAGCGAACTACGGCGGATGATTCACTCGAACCGGCAATCTGTCCTCAACTCCCTGAAAACTGCGGGGCGCACTTGCCGTGTGACGTGCGTAGGGCTGTACCACCCCAATCACCGCGAATGTATTCCCTCGCCCCGTGATCGCCTCTTGTTTTTCTCCTCGCCGTTCAAGCTTCCACGCATCCATTTTTCAGATGTACATCTGTCCTGCCTCCTTTGGCATCGCCATCACTCCTAGCACATCCTCCTTTTTTGCTTGTTTTTATATCCTCCTGCCTCAATGGCCATGTTTCCGCACCGTACATAACCACGCGTCATTGCAAAGTTTTGATGAATCTTTTCTTAACATCTGTACTCAACGTCCCTGTAATCAATTCCTTTCTCCTTGTGAAAACTTCTTTAACAAACGCTATTCTACACTCTTTCCGGCAAACACCATAACCTTCTTTTCGTTTACAATTACTCTCATTCTATACCCATCGCACTGACTTTCCAATGAACTCGGCCATATTTGCAACCACTTGCCTGACTGACCAACTAAAGCTTATTAATCTGCAAATCTAAATGGTTTCATGAATTTCCCACCGAACTTCATTCCTATTTCCAGTTTTTCCCTCGCCATTTATTCCATTTCCTCCACACATACGCGGCAAAGCCCAGGTGATAAGACACCCCTACCCCTGCCTTACTCCTCTTCCTGACACTGCCCATCTGAACCCTCCATCCCCCACTCGAATCTTAGCGGCCTGTGATATTTACAGGTAAGTCTCCTATCTCTTCAATCTACTCCTATTGTCTGCAATACAATCATCAAATCTACCTGATCCACTATCTAACGCCTTTTAAAAATCTTAGAAACAGACAGACACATCCCGATTGTATTCAATGTTCCTCTCTGTTAGTCACCTCGTTACCACAATGGCATCACCCGTGCCCCTCCCGTTCTCCATCCCCTTATTGATGATCTTGAAAATCACTTCACATGCGTTAAGAATCAAATTTTCTGTTCTTTAGTCCTCATATATTGCTATATTTCCCTTTTTAAGTGTAGGAACTAACACTGATCTCAATAGACTTCCGGCCAAATTTCCCCCTCATAATGCCGCGAATATGTCCATAAAAACTCCTTTCACAACTTTTCCTACACCTTTCAGTAGTCGTGCGGGAATTTTATCAACTCCCACAGCTTTATTTGATTTCAATTCCCTTCCTGCCATTTTCTGGCTAACCATCGAAAAATACTGGACTTTCTCTTTCTAGCTGGAGCTATTCTCATCCACATCACATTGCCTTTCTATGTCTAACCTTGCTGACCTAATGCCTTCACCACATATACTACACATTCATTTCAACTTTCTTGGATCTTATCTGATTATTCAACATTTGGATCTACGTCAGCGGCCAGCAAAGGTCCACACCTAACAAATAAACGAAACATTTTTTTCTCCAAATTTATTATAACTCTTCAACATAGTTTCCTTTTAAGTCCATACACTTTTTCCAGCAGTTCTTTTACTACTGAAAATCTCTTTCCTCCAAGAGAAACTATAAAGTTTATTTATTATTTTATTTATTATCGACTTAATTGGGCGAGGTTGAGACTAAATAGTCCCTTCTTCCACCTAACCCTTACATTACATACATTAGATTGAAGACAATTACATACAGCCAAGCCCTGGATGGAGAAAAATCCACCCAGACGGGAATCGAACCCGTGACCTCTCAGTTGGTAGACGAGGACGTTACCCCGCCGCCACCGGGGCCGGCAAAGTTCGGAAACAGGAGAAATTCGCTGGGGCCAAATTTGGTGAATTTGGTGAGTAAATGACCAATTCAAAGTTCGATTGCAGAATTTTAGCTACGGTGACTGCCCAAGTGTGAGCGTTGTCTTGATGGAAAAGCGCTCCCTTCTTTTTTTTATATGTCCGCCTATAGCTTGTCAAGTAATACTTGCGTAATACTCTCCCGTTCTTATTTCAAATAATCGAAGGACACAATTCCGTGCTCACTCAGACAGTCTCACTCACAAAAAACAGTCGCGATCTCCTTCTCGTCCAATGAAACCGTCTTCGCCTTTTTCGGAGCAGTTTCGCCCTTTCAACTCCACAGTTTTGACTGTCCTTTCGTCTCGGGAGTGAAGTCGTTGTGCATCCAAGTTTCATCTACAGTTATGAATCGATGCAAAAACTCTTGACTTGCTTCGCTTGAGTTGCTCCGACGGGGCCTTGGAATTATTCATCATAATGCGTTTTTTGCCCGACAGAACAAACTCGTCACCCAACGCGCGGATAGCTTACGCATGTCTAAACCTCCAATATGACGAACGCGTTCTTTCGATAAGCCCAGCATAGCCTTGCTCCCTCTTTAATCTTAATTCGACGGTCGTCCGGTACATTTAGTGGACCTTTTCCATGTTATCGGTGGTTGTCGCAGTTTTTGTCCGCCCCGAACGCTCATCATCAGCCAACCTGACACGGGCTCGTTTGAATTCAACAGCCCAAATTTCTCAGTTGTAAATGATGTTGAGCACAGCGTTGAGCACAGCGTCCGAGCGAGGCGGTCATTTTAAGGATGGTGTCAGGTTAAAAACCATATTGTAACAGGCAAAGGGAATCTACCTCAATTATTTATCCCGTGAAATGATAAAGATCCTAATTTCTTACGCTATCTCGGCAAAATTTGAGATTCCACCCAATTTGTTTTCGGAGCCCGGAAGAGGGAGTGTGAAGGCTTCCGAAATCAGTGCGGTGATTCAAAATTCTTCTACTATTTAAAAGGTTTAAAACAGAAAGATCGAAGCCGAGTTGGATCCAGTTCATGGCACACCTGCTCCAGTGTTTGCGACTGTTTACAATTGGATTACTGAGTTTAAACTTGGTCGTACATCCACAAATGTTGAAACAACGTTCGCGAAGTCCATTGGAAGTGACCTCCACCGAAATGGTTGAGGCCTAACATGTATATATTATATTTCCTTACTCTATCTTTCGCGTGATGCTTGATATTTATTGATTGACAACCACCCTGTCTTAGGCATTGCTAAAATGGTGGTCATCTTATGCCCCTTTTTCTCTGCTACCATTTGCACAGTTGTGCAAGGTTTGCGTGAACACTCCTGCGCAGGCCAAACCGCCTCCACTGCCGGGCACGATATTCGTCTCCGAGGGAAGTCCCGTGATTGCCAGAACTCATTTACTTATTTCATACCGTCATATTTTCTTAAGATATATAACCGAGTTGGCAATATAGTATTTTTAATGTGACACCGTCACTGAAATGGCCGTTCCACCGGGGTAAGTCGCCTTTGTAGTTACCTCACAGAGGAACAGACGCTGCGCGGACCATCTTTCTTCTGGCCCTCTACCCTTCGACCTATCTGGCATGAGTGATCCTACCAAGAGAAATTACCATCCCTCCCGCCAGCACAGCTCTAGGGGTCATGAAAAAGCACTAGCGCGTCCTCCACGTAAGTAGTCATATGTTGTGGTATATGGGGTTGAATCAAGTAGTATACGAGTACCAGGCATATAAATCCCGATTTCAAATTACGAGATGTACACAATAACCTTGTACGTGCTTTGTGACCCGTCGACAATGTTTTTCATACATCAATCTAAAAATGAATCTTATTTGCACGTCCTTAACTACCTAAATGCCGCAATCTCACGCTGCGACATTTTGTACCTATTTCCATGCAGAGGGATGATTTTATTGTTTTAATGAGAATAAGAAAACTCCGGGACTATGTGGTGGTCATACACTCCAGCCACTCTCCTCTACCAAATGGACAAGAAGTGAGTCTACTGCCCCGGAAGACTCCCAACGCCTCCAGCGCCCACCCCAATCCGGGGAGGGGTACGTAAGCTCGAGATCGGTCCTCCACGGGCCGTATGCCTACGCGCCTTAGGGTACGTAATTGTCAAGAGGCGCCAGTTTGAGTTGCTTGAATGAGTTCATTACAAAAATGAATCCTCCTACTCTCCGTTGCACCAGCAATTCCCGCGGCTCCATCGTTCCCTTCCACACATATTCACACTGATGGTCGTCACTCCACTGACTTAATTTCGGAGGAAGACCCCGAGTTTATACTTCATTTTCCGAAATTGAGGATCAACTACCAAAAGCAGAGATGCTAAGAAGTAATTTCAGACATAATTTTCAAGAAGGAATTTCGCACATATCTTGAGGAAATCTCACGTAAGCCTCGAGCCGAGGGCCGACGAAGTGTGGGTGGGAGCACATTTGAGGGCTCAGGGGCCCTGGTTCACCGCATAGTAAATGCGTAATCAATTTTTTACGAAAACGAAAAAAGCATGATCTAAATCGACCGTATAGAAAACACTTTTTAACTTTCCAAAATGAAATCTGAATTTCGCTATAACGATAGAAAAAGCGTAATTAACAAGGTTGAGTTAAAGTTGATTTCGTTCACACGTTTTTCGTAGTAATTTTCCTTTAAATATGGTCATAAAACTCTAAATGTACATATTTGAACTTTATACACTCTTAAGATAAACTTTAAATTAATATCGACTCAAAATTGTAATATTTTTACAACGATCAATACAATTTTTTTATATACGACAAACAGGTAAAATCTATCACTATTTTTTTACAACGCGCAAGAGAAATAATGATTAGACAAACGGCCAGCCATGCTCCAAAAGATCTCGTTTCGCAGGCTGGCTGTCATTGATGATATTATAACAGGCGGCATCTAGTGCATACTCGCCGGGGTGCGTGGGCGGGAGTCGGGGGTGGGGAAGAAAGAGGGGAGGGGGAATTCAGGATGAGAGGGAAAGAGTAGAGAGGTGGGGTGGGGAGCCACACACATAAAAACCCTCGCCCGACCGGTCACCCTCCCTCCCAACTCCCATTCCTCGTGACTCCCACCAAGGCTGCAGTTTCGGATGGAAATGCGATTGCTTATCTATCCATAATCCCTGCGGTCTCTCGGCCTGTCACAGCAGTTTAAGGAACGCTAGAAAATCGACAATGAAAGCGACAATATCATAGATTTTGTTTCTTAGTTTATTTTATAGCTAATGATCTAATCGAAAATTTTATTTGCTTCTAAATAAAACGGACTAATATCTCGAAATTTTCCTACAATAACATTTTCAGACCATTGACCGTAGCACTAACTATGAGGGAAGGCGACTGAAAACCGAGGTCATCTGTGACAAAGGGGATACGTGGGTAATTTTGCAGAGTTAGGGTTTTTGGACAAAAGGGGAATGGTGGATTAAGAGTGCCGGCGTTAGCATGCTCTTAACGAATGACACCAAGTGGTCTACAATTGTAGACGGCTCATCCGACGAACACCACTTGAAGTAGGCGCCGCAGTAGGGATCGGGAGACCACTGAGAAGTATGGATCGGGTGGGCTGACGCTGGGATTCGAATCTCTTGTGGTGGGAAGCCCGAAGATACGCCAGCCAACACACCTATTATTTCATTCCCCGGGGAATTTCAACGGGCATCCCTGTCTTTTCTCCACGATTGTTCCGCCGAGAGAATCACTTCCAATTGCAAGGCACGCTAATGCCGTTGGGCCGACTCCATGCTGGAGCGAACCTCCGATGAAGTGTGCCACGTGAATCCGAATTGCGACGCACACTTCCCGCGGCCACCTCGCCCATTTCTTTTATTTATATTTTACATGGTGTATGTGTGTGTACTTTTTGATATTACCCAAAGAGAAAAAATGATCAATACTTCCTCGTATACTGTGCACTGATTTTATGGTAAGGCACCCGTGTTTTTCACCAACCAATTTTACCACAGCATATATAAATCATGGGGGATCGGGATGGTGCGGTGAATGACGTGCTGGCTTCCCACCCAGAGGGCTGGGATTCGAATCCCGGGGGCGGCAAATATTATTTTTCAGTGGTATCCCGATCCCTACTTCAGGTGCTTTGTAGAGAGCACTTTAAGTCAATGCACCATCCGTCGGATGGGACGTTAAGCTGCTGACCCCTCGGTGCCTTTCGTTAAGAGTAGGCTAATGTCGACGCCGGGTTTCTCTCCACCCTTCATCCTTTCCTGTCCATCCCTAATGGCACAAATTACCTCAGCTGTCGGTCGTCTCCCCTAAATACTACCACAATATCAATTATCCTGCGTTTCATCTCCTTAACTCAATGGTGAAAATATTTCGTCGCACATGATAAAGAAGGAAAGAAGCACAACACTGTAACCCTTAGTAATCCTTATTGCTGAGAAAGTAATTTAGAAATGGGATAACGTGAAGACACAATCTTCGGCTCTATCTTATGCCGCTAACATCTGTTGGCAGGCAAGCAACCGTCTCAACGGGGATGCCCGACACTGCATACTAAATCTCTCTCTTTTTCTCTCTCTCCCGCACTCTCACTCCCATCTTCAAGTCTTTGAAGAGTACTTTAACAAGAAATATTCTTATTACATGAACCTTCATAATATGCCCTAGAATAAATTTCCATTACTTGGACAGCGGTGGCGTCATTAATAGATACTAATTGCTGCCCTCATTGCTCTTGGTGCGTCGCTAACCTTCGTCATTTTGTAGTTTGGATGCCATGTCGTATTTCATTCGAAATACACAAACTCACTACAATGGTCCAATCCACAAATTCTGCATTTGAATGTATATTAGCGGAAGACTCCGTTTAAACTTACAGTCGCGGCATATCCGGAAGTTCTTTAGACTGAATCCTCTTGATTAATCGACGCCCATAAATCTAATGCCAATTTTGCTCCAACTGAATGACACCTTTTTTTTACTACATTATTTGGCGTCGACTTAATGCTTCCATTATTTATGGAGCACACCTCAGAAACAAGGAAAACTTTTACGTTTCCGCAAGATATCTTGACGAGTCACATTGGCCTGCATTAGGACGGACTTTCCCCACTAAACCCATTGTGAATGTAAATCGGGGGGGCCGGACCCCGAATCTCGTGAAAATATTCCTTCCGTTTCCCACATTGTGAATGGAGATTCTTTCACGAATGGCCCAGCCTACTGTGCGTCCGGAGTGCTCCCTTCGGTCCAAGAGCGCCTCGGATTTGTTTCAGATCGCCGCGAAACACAAAAAGGGTTTCAACTGGTGCTGCAGTGGAAATGCAACAATTCAGCATACAATTCCTGAATACACGTACACATTTTCACAATTGCAGAACGTGGGCCGTAAGAAATATCGTATGACGGGTAGGACCGCAAAAAATACATCAAGGCAATTGGTTCCAGCCATTTCTTATCTAAATAAGAATCAATGAAAAAAACTTAGGGACCTCGTGACATGAATTACCGCCACCAATGATTTATCGAATCAGCTGTTGTGTTCCATGGACATACATTTCTTTCCTTCACCATTTTCCTATCTTCGTTCATACTGAACAGAGAAGACAAAATAAATAATGAATGTAAAGATTAGACAATACAACTGTTTTAGGTAATAGTCTGCAGTCAAAGTGGATCAGAAAATCTTGAAACAGGCCATTGGAAAGACACACTGGCACACATAGAGAAGAGTTTTACTTTTAATGCAGCTTAGTTGTAAGATTTTTAAGTACCCTGCAAGCCACTGATAGGGTGCGTGGCAGGGGGTGAATCAACACCAGACTAATTCTGACCCGGAAGATGTTTTCCCCCGAGCGCGGTAGGAAGTTATTCTGATCCCTTATCAATCGCGGGCAAAATGATATCTTACATCTATCTGTTCTACACTTAATCTATCTAATTTTTAATATGTGATCTCACCCACCGTCATACGATGGGACTAATAATACATTTTCAACATCATTGTTAAAGACACATCCTTCCAATTTATTCAAGAGCTTCAATCTGTAATTTAACCTTCGCTTCGTGAATCATTCCCCGCCTAACTCCTATAATAATTTTGATACGCTCTCATTTTATCACAGCAACGTTTCACAAATCTATCTCCTCTGCGCTGAACGCGATCCAATTCGGCAATCAATCCAACTTCGTGAGAATCCCATAAATGTACCACCAGCATATTCTAAATGAGGCCTATGGAGAAAAAAATTATAAAATTTCGCTTTTATCATTTCATCACATTAAGCAGAAGAGAAATGGCCTGGAAGGTTTTCTAGCTGATCAGACAACTGTTGACGCCAAATTGCACCAGCATAGGCATGAGGAAGTGATTCTTTAAAAGATATGGGCTTCGTTTTCTACGGAAGTGAAGCGTGGACGATAAGTAGAGATCAGAAGATTGGAAGCGATGAAACTAGTGCCACAAAGTAATCATAAAAATAAAATGAACTGAAAGAGTGGCAAATGAAAAATGTATTAATAGCCCGATCGTTCTAAGGCACGAGAGATAATGGAAAATTTTGAAGAGATCATGTGTAAGGCCGACAGATTTCAGACGTCATCTTTTCCGCGAACGACAAGGATATGAATACATAAACTAAAAACGAAGGCTGGGCTAGGGGAAATTGAATTATTTTATTCTAAGCAGCCTCGTATGTGGTAATTATTGGACGTAGCCTTATGGTTTTCCTTGTTATCAACAGTTCGTCTCGCATGTGAGATGTATTTCACACAAATTAAATGAGATGACAACGGACGACGATCATGAGAAGAAAAAGATACTAATTGGTTGGCAAGATAGCTCACCGTGGACCATAAATGAAGGCGCCGTATCACAGAGGAAACAGGCTCAAGGTGAATTACGACAGGTAGGAGTGATGGAAGACACAAAGCCCAATGAGAGAATGATGACACCGGTAACAGAATAGAGCTGGAAGAGATGCTCTAATTACCAATCCTCGGACTAATAACCCATGATGAAGAACCGCAATTAGATCCAAAGCGGACGATTCTAGCACAATGGACAAGCTATCAACGTGATGATCTGGGAAAAACAGACGTTATGCTTCCCAACAGTTGAATTCGAAAAAGATGCTCATCTGCAATTCGTAATACGAAACAAAATCGTTCGCTCACAATTATATATGATTAATGACTGTTGTGGCTTGCCACAAGCCAGTCCTATGCACTCGCGGGACATTTTTTTAAGTGAATATGCATCGGAGTAGCAATCATGAGATGGGAGGCCACGAATCCTCGACTGGTAGGGGTGCATTCTCACATTTACTTCCATTGAATCCTGAAAACTCTTGAAACTAACACTAGTCGTTTAAAAAAGGGCTTTATTGGTGAGTTATGAAATCAAAGCTCTGACTCAAGACATATATTTTTAATTGGAAAGATGAATTTTGTTGATGCGAACTTTGGGGCGAAACACCATCACAAATATACAACCAACAAAATGCATATCAGCCAGCGCCGTATGGAAAATGATGAAGCACCTCCGACCAACTATTAAATAGTGACGTTGCCCTGAAGAATGTAGGAAGAATCGGCAATTTACGTCGGAGAGAATACGCTATCACCAGTTTCGGAAATCGTCGCTAGGATCTGTGTGAGCGGCCGATACATAAAGAGATTGGCAATATTACAGGACGAACGCCTTTCAAAACCTTTCATCCGCAATGATGCATGGTCTCGCACGCTAGGTGGCAGGGGACCCTGACAACCCCCTCCACTAGGGTCCACGCACATCGACCCTTTTTCGTCGAACGCCGACGGTAGACGACAAATCATCCGTCGCGATCGCAACAGCCCTAACAGATCAACCACAAGACATTCAGCATCCAACTTGCCGAGAGACATACACTGTACCGTTTCGAGAAGAATGTTTTGGCATTGCACGAGAGTCAACCATCGTCTGCCAGCTTCACTCAACTCCATTCCAGAATGGGCGTGAAAGAATACTTATCGGTAACTTGAGAATAATATTTACGAATGAAGCCGATGTTGTTTCTATGATGCCTGACTTGAGCTAACAGCTGACTGATGTGTGACACGACAGATGGTGCTTTGGACTAAATGCAACGGTAAAAGTAGACAAAATACTAAAACTTGGTGGGTTGGAATAATTAAAAATTGGCACTTGAAAACAAGGTCAACCAAAGAGTAGGACCAATAGGAAACTAAGCAAAGCATTGACATTATGTAGGCCGAATGGTTATACAGGTGATGACTATTTTATTTGGAGAAACCTATGAAGCCGATGGAAAATTGCCTTGGAAGTGCATGCAATCCAGGTGTACATAATTCACTGAGATCACAGAAAACCATTTCAAAAATTTCCCTTCGAAATGCACAAGGGAATTATTGCAATGTATTATCTCGCCAATAACTTTGCCACTGTGAACTCATTCCTTCACCTATCGCGTTACCCACCAAAAATGTTCAATCTCGATACCTTAATCAATAAAATCACGGAAAAATTAACACCAACCTAACATTGCCGCGAAATATATCAGGAACACAGCTTCATTGAGCGATAATTGAATTTAGGTTTACAAGGATAACAAATGATACTTATCAACTTACGCATATTATAAACAAAAAATATATAAAAACACTCACCAATATTCCATCACTCGCTCGCGACTATTTGAAGAAACGAATCACCCAGACAGCACTGCAGAAAAAATAATGAGGATCTGAACGTTTAAAAACCTAGGCATCACATTAGCCTTCAGGAGTACGTATTTATTCCCATACTTAGCAACTAAACAAGAAATTTAACTACACTTGATGAGTCCACTACACTTTCGTCCACGACACACGCTTCTGAGTTTTCAGTTGTCCAACAGCAGCTCTAAGCGCTATGATTCTTATGCGGAATGTCTTGTAACTTCAAAGTGATTTACTTTACAATGATCATCGAAACCCCTCATTATACCAACACAAATTCTTAAGATTGCATACATTTTAATGAAATTACTTTGTATAATGCTAATTTGTATCACGTATAGTATTAAAATTAGACTTTATGCATATATTTTAAAATTACTGTAACTACAGAAAACAATTTTTGTGATCCCACTTACGTTAAGCAAAAAGATGAAATCACATAAACCATAAACACAGTAATCAACCCGAATGTACCATTTATGTATTAAGAGAGCAACATTTTTGGCAGGTATTTTTTGTTTCAATATTGTTCCTTTTATAATTTTAGTTCCTAATGGTTACATAAGAATCTATTCTGTATCACATTGTACTTATATGAAGTGTGTTTTCCCCCGTGAGCATCTGGAATTCATGAACCGTCGTAATCCGCGTTTTCTTGTGCATTTTTGTGATTTCTCGTTATTATTTCTGAATAGAATAAATATTTTTGTAACCCTAAGGAACTAATATTATACAAGAAGCAATATACTAATAATCTGATTTTTAAATAACATTTCAAGTTTAACTTAAGATTATATCAATAGTATTAAATAACCAGCATTTTCTTATTTAAAGGTTACACATGAAATACTATGTACAGCCAAACCAGTAAGTACAGGAATATTAGTATTCAGGAACCAGTACAAAAATATCTTCTCATCCTGAAGTGTTTCTCCAGTACTGGTACCACCTTTCTGCAAGAGTAATATTAGCATGTTGTTTCACTAGGACAAAGAACCTAATAACATACGTAAACATAGCCAAATCCCAATAGAAACTAACCCAATAGGATGGATAATAATGTGCTAGTAGCAGTTGAGAAAACTGATCAATAGCAAAATCCCATAGTTAACTTCCAAATTGAAGGTACTTGCTAGGATTTTAACATTTAGATGCATTGTATAAGTACATACCGAATGAATAAGAGAAGCATCAGCTATCACATATGTGCCCTTTTTGTCTTAGAGACTAAAATCTTAGGCGAGTATTTTCTTGCTTCGATATTTTTTCTGAAATAACATTAGTTCTTCAGAGTTACACAGAATATCTACGAGGCATGTTAATAGAATAAGGGCCGTTTGGTAACAGGAAAAATATACTCATATGAAACACATTTTATTGGCACTTTGAGTTAGCTACAAACCTGCTTCACTTCTCTTCATAATTGCCATTTACTTGTAAGCATTGTTTGTACCGCTGCTCCAGCTTGCATGGGATACAATGAGGAATGCAGTTTGTTAAACATCAAAAGAGGAAGTTGAAAAGTCTAGAAAAATATAATAGAGGAGGAGGATCACGCAGTTTTATAAAATAAAATGGATGAATACAGGAGATGTGACAATGACTCTTCAGAAGGAGGGAAAAACTGTTTAGGAAAACTGCATGACAAGTTAAGAAAAGTGACTAACAAGGCTGGAGAAGAGGAATAGATGAAGATAGAGTGACAAGGGGAGGTGCTAGAAAATCAAGGAAAATGGAAGAAATGTATAGAATAGAAAGAATTTGAAGAGGAGAGACCCAAGGAAAATAAGTAAACAAGGCATGCTACATTAGCAGGAAAGGATAACATTATCATTTACTCTGTATCCTGCAAGGGTTCATTTTCTTTCATAATAAGACCACTGCCACATTCAGAAATTTGCATCCCTTCTGATTCTTTCAACCATTGCAGAAACAAAAAGTCCACCTTCCATACCCTTATAAATTATTTTCTCTCTGTCTTACCTGTTTAATATACTTTTTCCATAGAACTCCAACATATAGAAAACATAGCCATCACCCTAGATTACAACAGCTAGTTTATACACTGGTCACAGAAGATATTAAACTTCCTCTTCTCCAGCTTTCATTTAAAGTTCCCTCTGTTTTTAGACATCCCTTCCTTGGTGACCACTTGTTCCCTTATGGATATATGTGAAAATGCCACCAACATCCATAGTTACACACACAGATACTCGTCGTCAAGAGATTCTTTCATCCGCGAGTGATCCAGCCCCTTGAGCCATCTTTCCTCCTGTTTACTCCTCTCTTCATACCTATTATGGAGTATTTATCCAGTATGGTGTTATTTACTCCCAAAGTTGTAAATACATAGTGAACTTAGTTGTAGTGCAGTAGTAAATAGGCAGTTGTTTTGTAACTTGATATTGCATCAATACATGAATGCTCCTTCAATGTGCACAGATGTGACAAAAATTGTTTATATTCTTGAAGACTAAATATCACACTGAAAGCTGTTAGTTAAAAAAAGCTAGATCATATAAAATTGAGATGAAGAAAATAGGTCAATTGAATTTTCATGAAGTATGTCCACTATCTATTTTGCAATGCAGTGAAATGAAGTCTCCAAATTTCCTGGTTTACTGCACAGTTCTTGATTTTTTCAGTCTACTCAGGAGGGTCCCTAGTTTTTGAGGATTCAGGAATGACTTACCATCCTGTAGAAAGACAACTCTGATTGGGCTTATCCATACTGATTGGTTGTCATCAATGATGGTATTAAAGTTTATCACATCAATTGATGAAAAATGAACTAAGCTATGGCATTTTATGCAACAAATAAGTATATAATCAAGCTAAATGGCTGAAAAAAGAGTTTCATCAACAACATAAGGGTGTGAAATTCACACATTCAGAGCATTGTAAGTAACTATTGTTGAATGGAACCAACTTCCTGGAGGTTTGTTTGAGCCCTTTCCTTCCAATTTTAGGAGTTTTAAGAATAAGCGTAAAGCAGCCACTGGGTGATAAACCATTGATCAGGGATTGTTATACTATTGTGCCTATTAAAATATTGTTTGTATGTGATGTGGATGTCATTACAAGTTGTATTTCAAAAGTGAATAATGTGTTAACGGGAAGCCATTTTGAACGGGATATGAAATTGAAGGGAACATGATTATGGACGGAGTGTGGCGATGGACGGTGCGTACTATGTTCTCTAATGGTGTAAACCTAGCCCACGGGTGATGGTAAATGTAATAATGTAGTTGGTAATCCTTCAAGTGCATACAAGAGCTTTGTCTATCTGTTCTTCTTGTGATGCACGTATGTCCATGTCATTTAAGATATTATTATTATGTATTGTAAGATTGTGTTGATGTCATGAGTGAAAGCTGAGCAGACTTGACCGTTGCCACCAGTACAATGGCAATGATAAATTCTTAAATAAATAAATAGTAATAAATTTCTAATCTGATAATTAAACTCTAAATTTGAACAGGTATCGATGTCACTTAGTTAAAAATAGTCTACATGGCAAATTTTCACAGATTTGCAATGAAAATCCTTTAAATCTGAAGGGTATACATTGCATATTTTTTTTAAATGAACCTTTGAATATCTTTAATTAATAACACTTGTGCTTGAAAATTCATGTTTGACAATTAGAATGTCTACAAGGCAATAGGAAGTAAAACCATAAAATATGAATATAAAATCACACAATGGTGAAATTTATTTTTTATTTGTGATGATAATTTATTTGTTGCTATCTAATGTGTTCAGATAGCACATGCAAGGGTAGCAGTAAGAAAATTAAGAGAGGCAAAAGGGTGAGACAAGGTCAGTTGATATCAGCAGTGCCTCATAACACACACTGATAAAAAGTTAATGGTGGAATGGGAAGAGCTTGAATTGTGTATAAAAGTCCGTAGATAGGTATTTTCAATTAGGTTTGAAGATAATTAAGCAACAGTTAATCAAGCAACCAAGTGCTTGTAATTGCTGTCATCAGTTGTGATGACTGTAGATTACTTTACAAGATCAATGTGAGAAATAGGGGATGAAGATTAAACCCAAGAAAAGCAGAGTAATGAGATTCTCAAGAAGTAGAAAGGCTTATTTAAACATTAAATTAGGAGGGGATTCACAACAGTAGGTGGTACTATTCACATATTTTGGTAGTATGCAGAAATATTTTGGAAGAAAATAAGAATAGTATCAGGAAGGGACATTAGGAGTAGAATAGCTTTAGCAAAAGAAACATTTACAGAAAGGCAATATGAAGCTTAACAGTACATGGAGTTGAAACTTGGTCGGTAGAGATTAGACACTTTTGAGTTTGGAGAAGAACTGGACAGAGAGGAAGACTAATGGTGGAGTTTTAAATGCAGTGGGTGAAAAGAGGAAGTTGATTTGTGAAATTAAAAGAGATAGAAAAGTGGTTGGAGGCAATAGTGGGATGTTTGTGAGGCCATGGAAGGCCAGTTTTTTGGTAAGTCGAGACGAGGATGGAAAAGAATAATCTTTTTTTTTGAGCACATCGAGGCAGGTCGCTGGTATGAAGAAATGATGAAAATTTTAATTAGAAAAATAAGAGAGAGTCCACAAGATACATACTGTCTAATAGTTCTAATGGAACTTCTGATCCTATCATTAATAGGTAGATTATGTGAGGGCACTCTGATTATGCTGATTGAATTTCCCAAGTAGGCTAATACTTTGATTAAGCATTTCTTCCACTTCTAAGCAAATGCTTAGGAGTATTCAACTGTACACACAGGAATTATCATGTCCAATCAGTTTCTGTAAATTGGAGCACCATTTTGCCTTTTCATTACGCCCCCTATAGTTTCAATATAATCAGATTACACATGCATGACTAGAAGATTAGAAACTGTATCTATCAGATGGCAAGACAAAACAATCACCCAGTCACTACAAGGAGTATTTACATTTTGCTACAAGGAAGGTCCGTATATCATAGTGAAGAGAGCTCATACACTTAAGTGTCTATCATTCAGTTTATGTATCTGTAAGTTCAAATGTAATAAGCAAAATGGTGATTAATTTTAAAAATGGAATATAGTTTATACTTAGAATTTATTAAAATAAAAAGTATTCAAAGCAAGTAAAGATTGAATGCCATTTTTATAGTAGAAAATATCATAATGAAATACTCTCTAAATGAACAGTAAAGATGAATAGAACAAAGTATTGCCATTGCACACAAATATAAGCACAATATCATCAGAAGGCTTGGTGGTACCTTATGCACTGTTTGCCATCTCCCTTTTTAGTGGCCATGGCAATGTAACACTTTTTCCATGGTGTGATATTAACATCATAACTGACAAAATAAAGATTAAATGACAAGCAATGCTTGGATCCTCAATCTTTGAGTGTGGTTGGATTTTTATACTCTATATTTTTGTACATTTGGAATTTTATTTCATTGACTAGAATGGCAAATGAATTCATTTGCTAATGGTTTGCATCGATCTTCTTTTTATCTTAGTTTAGGAACACACTATAGTCTAATTTTTTGTGCAGTATCTGAAATTTTTTGGTGTTTTGTGTTTTAAATTTTCTAATGGCTCAGTCTATATATTCAAAAGTATGAAAATTTTAAAATTCTATGTGTTAGAATTTACCCAATGACCACTTCAGTTGACCAATTAACACAAATTCCAGCACAACAACTTGGTAAGTCACTCACAGTATGTAATCAAGTCAATAGCAAAAAAATCAAAATGTCCACCATTAAGTACACATTTTCTCCAGTTTGTTCAAAAATTCCAAATGAATGCTTTGACATATCATGCATGATCACAGTGGGTATGTGTTCAATTCACACCTTGGGATTCAACGCAGCACAATGATTATTGCAGTTAGCAGAGATCTGATTCCCTCCGTGTCATTCATTAAATATCCAGCTGCCGTGAGAAAGCATGCCTCCTCATTCCCAAAGGCTGTCTTTTTGTGGGTCCCCCTCTTCACCATCATTACCCTCCCCCAGCCACGTCAGCACCACCCCCTAGTTCAGCTGTCCACCTGGATCTCCTCCTCTTCCAGGCCCTTCTGAGTCGAGTCTGGTCTGTTGGTTGACCTGGACTCCTCCCCCTCCCACTCTGGGGGGCCAAACCCTGTGTCTGTTACGGTGGATGGTAAGTGGTCACCCTGCTCGCTGTCCTGGTGGCTGCTGAGCATGTGGAGGGGGGAGGGTGGCATTGGGGGTACCAGGGAAGGTTCCGTCGTCACCACCACCACCTGTTGCTGCTGCTTCCCCTCTTTGCTGTGGCGCCACTTCATCCTCCTATTCTGGAACCACACCTTCACCTGAAAGCAAGTGAGTCAGCAACACAACATCATTCTGCCACTCCCTCAATGGTCTGTATGAAAAATGGTTGTTGCCTCCTTTGAAGTCATAACCTTAATCAATATTTTTCCTCAGGGGTGGTTGCCCAGGATTCAGGCCTTAGTTGATGCCATTTGTCATCTTACCATAAAATTTATGTTCACAGTACTAGGACATAGGATTTTTTTAACTTAGGAACTAATTAAGATGCATCAGTATCTATCTAATTCTCAATCTTATGATGCCAATGGCAAACTTGCACATCAAATTGTGAGCAGCATTGCTTTCTTAATAATGTAAGATATTATTTCATCTGCAGATGGTCAAGACTTTTCTAATCATGGTACTAGTGACTGCAGCTCCTGAACTAGCTTCATGTACTAAATTACCAGTAGCAGAAGATAATAACCCAAGTGCTGTCTCTAAGTTTTCAGCACCAAAACGGCTTGCCCCAGGTTTCAAATACTGCTTTTTACTTGCACTGATCCTTCTGTGTCCATATTCAAACTCATAAAATGAGTACATGATGAACAGGTTGCAAAACTTACCTTGATTAATCTATCAGACCAGTTTATTACAATATAACAATTTTTACACTTTAAAATTATTGTACTGTAATTTGTATTAGCCAAGAACACTACAAGATGCTTTGTACATGTCGAAAGAGTAGGAAGATTCAGACTGTGACTCAATTCTTTCAGATTCTTATCAGCTGTTTCTAATTTAAATTTATAACTGAGTACCATATAAATTAGTTTTGAATGTTATCTTCTATATGGATATGACTTTTGAAATAAGGATTTCATCTGAAGGAAATATATTCCAGAAAGACTAAGCCAATGATATATGCAGCAACCTAATGCAAAATACATCCTTAAAATCTTTGCAAATCTGACATTTGAAAGCCAACATTTTGAGGCATTGACTGCAATGTACTAAATTCGAATATTAAAGCATAATTTATTATAAAAAATAAACCCTAAATTTGAAATAAATGCTGCTCTTTCAATGGTAAGAGTTCAGTTTGAATGATAATCATATAAGATGGGAGCCTTATTTTTTAAATAAGTGACTACAATACATATTTTACAATGAACTGCATGTACATGCAATTTGAATCATACCCTTCAGAACACCAATGAAGTGCTGAAACTCATTGAAGCCGTTGTATCAATCAGTTGGACAAACTTCTTTTTAAATCATCTGAATATAGGAGATATTTAATTATTTTAAGAACAGAGCTAACATCATGAATACAGATAATCCTCGTCAGAAAAAGTATTGAGTCAAAATTGAATCCTTGGGGAACACCAGATGTTGCTACAAAGCATGATTTTATGTTATTCTTTCATTCATCCTACCAATGGCCTCTCCTAAGTCAGTTGTTATCAACCTCTTTCCCTTTTTGTACAATCCCTGTTTATATATGTATTTGCGGCAATACTCTGCATAACTGGACCAATTTATCCTTCCGCCTATTACTGGATTTAATTCACATTGTAGGCCTATTTATGCACATAGGTAGTTTATTTCTTTGTAATGATATTGTGTGGGAGCACATGGTGTTACAGAGGCTCTGGACAAAGGTGACTCGAGTGTGAAACACCCTGAATTCATCTTTCCTGCTTCTTTTGGATATATTCTGATAGTAGCCCCTCCTCTCCCACCATATCTAGCACTTTCTCATTTGCTTTCCTTCCAGCCCACTTAACCTTTCCACACCCACATTTTAAAAGCCTCCAATCTACACCTAACATCTTGCTCTAATGACCATATTTCCCTCATATAAAACAAAACCAGAAATTTGAAAGAAATATACTGTAACTAAAAATTAAGAGATTTAATTTTTGAAGTTGCATACTTAGTGTGCTATCACCCCTGCCACACACACTAGTAATAAACAGATAAAAGCTGCAGGTGTCCAGCATTATCACCCAGAACTGAGACCAGACCCTCCAGTCAGTAGCCCAGAGGCCTATCCATGGGACTATTGCACCTTGGAATTTAGGAATTATTTCAAAAGTCGTGATTGCCTATGAGTCTTAATTTCACTGAAAATTTTATCCAGCAATTTTCTCTCCAGGATATGGAATCCTAGCCACCCACATTACAATTTTGAAATAAATGGATTCATGGTGTAAATGAATTATTAGAAATTAAAAACAAATTCAACCAAATGGACAGAATATTGATAGTCTTTAAAATCAAAAATAGAAAAAATTCATCCCAGAACCATTTTACACCATGGTACAATTGCATATTAAAAGTTTTGAAATATGTACTTCAAATCATTCAGACAATTCTAATCTTTAATATTTTTCATATATCTCCTTTTAAGTTGCATTAATTTGGCCTAAAGTTTAACTTAAAAGGCACTTCTTAGATTAAAGGTATCTTAAGATCATTAATGATGAAACAATTGTGCCTTAGAGAATAGGTGACAGAAATAGAAATTACCAAGTTAAGTGAAAAACAACCTATGAATGGGCTACAACTGTGACGTGGTGGAAGTGGCTGTGGATTTTCATTACCCCTAGAGTGCTAAGATATAACTTAGCAACCATACTGCTTGTACCAACAGTGAACATGATCTACTAATTTGAATTACTAAACAAATCTACATTGTAACTAAAAGTCAAGAAAAACTTAATCACTCAGGTTTGTATGGTGGATGGAAGTTGAAACAGGAAGTAAGAGGGGAATGTCCATTATCACCCATGATTTTCAAGTTATATTTAGAGGACTTGGTAAAAATGGAATGGGAAGAACTTGAAATAGGATTGAAAATTGGTGGGGAATTAATAAAATTAGTTAGGTATGCAGATTAGCTTTAGTTAGTCAGCCAGCAAAGAGCTTACAGTTTTTGCTGAAAGCATTATAAAGAAGCGTTACAGGTATAAAAGGAGAGAAAGCTAAACAAAGATTACCAGTCGCAGCGCCTCCTGCAGTTTCTCGGAATTTGTCAAAGGTAAGACAACGTAGTACTTAAAGTTGGCTTTAACCTCATGGACTGTGATGCATCTTGCTCCTTTAAAGCCCCCAAAATTTTGGAGTGAAAGAGGACACCTTGATAGCTTAACTGACTAAAGCACTTGGCTGCAAATAGAGAGATCAGGGTTCAAATCCCAGTCAAGGCGAATCATTTTTGCATATGGAAATTGATGCATTGTAAAGATTACCAGGATTTTGAGAAAGAGAAAAGCTAAGGTAAATATTAAAATAGGAGGGAAAAAACTGGAACAGTTGGAGCATGGGTTATGGACCAAATTGGTCAAAGTAGAAGGTAATAAAAAGACTTGTGCCAAGCAAAGAAGTTTTCACAAGGAGTCAGAAATTTATGACAGGGATGTAGATTAAATATGTTAAGGAAAGACTAGGGAAAAAATTCAGCTGAACCATGATTATGTACAGGAAACTTGTTCGTCAAAGCAAGGTGATAGGCATACTTAGATTACAGGATTTTGATGTGTAGGCAGGGAGAATGATGGAAAAGATAAAATTGAAAGATATGACTTCGAAAAAAGAAATAAGAGACATGCCGGGAGACGACAGTGAGTATTGTTAGGAAAAATTCAAAGAAGACAGCGAGTATGGATGGAGCGGAGGGAGGAAAAGTTTTTTGGGATAATTTGTAACATTTCTGAAGGATAAATTTGGCTGGAAGACTTTGTCAGATCAGTGTTAGTTTCTATTCCAAAAAAGGCTAATATAGTAAGGCTGCAAGATGTGAAGACTTGCTGAACAATAAGTTTGACTTCCCATGCAGGTAAAGTAGTTCTCAGGAGCATCAATAAGAGGATGGGAGAGTTTGGGTTCAGTAAGGGGAGAGGCACGCTTGATGCCATGTTTGTCAGCTTGACCACATATTCCCCATATATGTTTCATTTAGGAGAGTCTTGAGTGAGGGTAATGCCTAAGTATTTAATTAAGCGTACACCCTCAATTTTGGTGTTCTTGATGCAGTAGACATTTGGGAGGGAATTAATCCTTTTTGAAAGTTCATCACTACACAATTTTTTAAGTTAAATTGTAATTGTTAAGTGTTGCACCTGAATTGCAAGTCATCTGCTTAAGTTGCTCCTCTCCTCAGAATTATGGATGTCTCTCTAAACCACTGCATCACTGGCAAATAAACGTATCATGTTATTTACCATGGAGTTAATGTAATTAACATAAAGAAGGAATAAAAGAAGTCTAGTAACACTTTCCTAGGGAATACCTGGAGTGACTTCTGCTCCATTAGGGCAAACACCATTTATGACTACTCTTTTTACCCAACCTTTAAAAAATTCTTAACCAAAGACCTACATTGACTAAGACAACAGTTGTTATTAAAAAGGAAAATTTGAGCACCCATTAATGGATGTTGTAAAAGCATTCCTTCGCTGTTCTGGTGGTAGTACTGGGGTATGGCAGTGCCCCCCTCCCAACCGCCGCCCACTGTACCTGGGCGTCTGTGAGGCCCAGCGTTGCAGCCAGCTGCCTCCTGTCAGGCTTCGTGATGTACTTCTGCAGCTGAAACCGCTTCTCCAAGCCCTTCCTCTGAAGGTTCGAGAACACGGCGCGCGACCACGATCGCTTCCGTTTGCCACCGCCGCCAGCGCCACCGCCGCTCCCCCCTCCCGATGACACGGGGATAATGCAGGTGGCGCTGCCTCCGATGGGTGCCGCGGCCTCCTCCACGTGGTGATGGCCCCTACCAGCCCCCAGTACCAGGCCTCCGCCGCTTCCCCCCTGCGGATACACTGAGGGAAAGGGCATGGGTGACTCTCCGAGTGCCATAATAGTAGTCAGCAACAAATGACGGTTCAAGATAATTCTAATTCTCGCATATACATATATATATATATATATATATATATATATATATATATATATATGTGTGTGTGTGTGTGTGTGTGTGTGTGTGTGTGTGTGTGCGTGTGTGTGTGTGTATATATAGATAATTTCTTCGATGTAACACGGAAGTGTTGAATAAAAAACTTAGACAGGAGCACACAGCACGAGAACACATAAAAAGAACACTCACAATAATATCTTGATACTTTCGACGGACTCGAACTCCGTCTTCTTCTGAAGATAAGATAGAACTCATAGTCCTATCTAATCATCTGGGTATCCCCGTTGGAGGAGGGAATGGTGAAGGTTGTTGAGGTATTTGTTGAGCGATTCGGGATGGTTGCAAATGCGGTACCCGCGGATAGAGAGGGAGTAACGGAGGGAGTGTTTGGTGTGATATGGGTGACAGCTGTTAAAATGAAGGTATTGTTGTTTGTTGGTAGGTTTAGCATGTACGACTTGCAAACTTTGCCCGGCATTTTATATAGGCCAGTCCTCTACACCCCTGAACCTCAGGGGGGACAATCATCGCGCCTCATGTAATCCCTCTTCCCCGTCCGCGGGTCTTCCCATCCCAAAACATGCCTCCCACTACAACACCCCCTCCAACCACTGTTACAATGTTTCCGTTCTAGCATCCCTTCCCCCATCCGATAACCCTATAAAATTAAAAGCAATGGACATAGCATTAATATGGCTGTGTAAAGCCTATCAACATCCGGGTCTCAATGTCGTTCACTAAATGGGTGGGGGGGCTGTGGTGGATGGGTGTGGATTTGTTTCTTGCGAGATGGTGGGACAATTTATTCATCCGCATACATTTTGTCATCCTTGTCCTAGGCTTTGACTTGTCGAGCCCTTATGATGACTTTGTGAGTTGACGCCTTGGTCATGGGTGTTGTGGTATCTGTGGATGAATTGTTAGTTTTCTGTGTCGCTTGTTACTATTTCCGCATCCTCCCTATTCCATCTCCGCTCCCCTCTGGCCTCCCTTTCTCCCTTCATAACAACCTCCTTCACCCCGTCCCCCACCACCTGTTCTCCCCTCCGCTTTCTCCCCCCCCCACATATCCCTCCTTCACCCCTCCCCCACTACCTGTTTTTCTCCCCTCTCTCGGCCCCTTCTCTCTCTGCACCACGTACTCATATACCTCAGTCATATCTTGTCTTCCGAAGAAGACGGAGTTCGAGTCCGTCGAAATTATCAAGATTTTATTGTGAGTGATTTTTTTGTGTTCTCGTGCTGTGTGTTGCTGTCTAAGTTTTTTATTCAACACTTTCGTGTTACTTCGAAGAAATCATCTATATATGCGGGTCGCGGTGGTCTAGTGGGTAGAGCGTTAGACTACTGACCGGAGGGTCGCGGGTTCGATTCCCGGGCAAGGCACTTTGGGCACCTGCAGCTCCACACAAGCTAATTGATTTTTCGGGTATCAGATCTTCCTGGGAAACCATAACCGGCACAGGGAAAGGAACTGGACCCCCTACCCTGATGTGTGAATATTCACACGCCGTCGGGGTTGGTTCATGGGTGAGCTCTACCAACACCTACTAAACCGACCTTCGGGTTGATTACTGTGTTTATGTATATACTTCTACCGGTTTATATATATATATATATATATATATATATATATATATATATATATATATATATAAACCAATAGAAGAATATATATATATATATATATATTCTTCTATATATATATAAACCATAAACACAGTAATACAGGTTTGCTCCAAGCTACGCATTGTGGCTCATGTGGGAACCAACGACGCCTCAGAACGTGGATCTGAAAAGATCCTGCGCTCCTTTAAAGAGATGCACTCGGAGGTGAAACGGGTTGAGGCAGAGTTGAAGGTTCCTCTTAAATTAAGTATTTTTAGTATTGTGCCACGTACTGACCGCGGAAGGCTCGTTTGGAGCCGAATAGAGGGTATAAACGAGAGATTGTTGGGATTCTGTCGGGAAATCGGAGCGGACTTCGTTGATCTGAGGCCTGTCCTCTCATCGTGTCGGGTACCCCTAAATCGCTCCGGGGTCCATTATACTGCCGTGGCATCACAGTGTGTAGCGCGTAGGTTACACGAACACGTTTCTAGGGTTTAGCATAGTTGGAAGGCAAGAGCGCAGGTCATATATTGGGATAAATAAAGTAGAATCCAGCGCTTTTTGTCACTTGAGATCAGGTTACGCCTCACAGATCCCAAAAATAACAGAACAAACACAAACTTGTTTTAATACAACATACAACCGACATGTGAAAGTAACCGACAACCCTGGCATTGACGTAGAAAGACATTTGAGATGCACTTCTCCACAACGTGTCGTAAATTACGGTCAGACACAAACAAGGGCGTTACTCAAGAGAAAAACAATCTAAATATACTTGTATTAAATTGCAGAAGCCTCAAAAATAAAATAGCGGATCTCGAGCACATAATCCAATGTCATTCGGCTGATATAATATTAGGCACAGAGAGTTGGCTTTGTAATGACATCAATGACCAAGAAATTTTCCCAATAAACTTTGCAGTTTACCGACATGATAGAGGTACAAGACCCGGAGGAGGAGTTTTCGTGGCTGTGAAAAGTAATCTTGAAAGCAGACAACTTGCATTTGAAAATAATAACATAGAAAGTGTTTGGTGCACCATACTGCGATCCAATCAACCCAACATTAATTTATGCTCTTTCTATAGACCCCCAGACTCAGATTTTCAAACACTTAATACCCTCAATTAACAAATAAATAAATTTACACGCAAAAATAATAAATGCATCAATATAATTGGTGGTGACTTTAACCTCCCTGGTATCAACTGGGACAGCAATAGCGTTAAATCTCGGACCCGTGATCGCGAATCTTGCAATTTCTTACTAAAATTGGTTCAAAGAAACTCGCTCCATCAAGCAGTACGCACTCCCACCCGTGGAAAGAACATATTGGACTTATTTCTTACGAACACACCGGAACGCATTAATAGGGTATCAACCGACGAGGGTATGAGTGACCATAAATCAGTTATTATCAACTTGAACGTAGAAATAAAAAAGAATGTCAAGCCAAAAAGAAAAATTTATAATTATCACAAAGCAGATTTTGAAACTTTTGCCAGCCATTTAAACTCTTCACTACACGATTTCAAAACGCGCTTAAGTCTTGCCACCGTTGAAGAAACTTGGACACAGTTTGCCCAAATTATGCAAAAAGGAATAACAGATTTCATCCCTGCAAAATACGTTAAAGAAAATCGCGACCCCAGGTGGTACAACAAAGGCGTTAAAAAAGCCCTTCGAAAGCAGAGAATGTTACACTCTAGGGTAACGAAAGCAGGTCTGAACTCATCACCCTTGGACAATAAACAGCTTTTGGACGAGTATAGATCCTCTAAAATTGAAACTAAAACACAATTACGTAGCGCTTTGCAAGACTTTAAACGTAAAGTACTCTGCGAGTATTTGAACACTGACCCCAAAGCCTTCTGGTCATATGTTAGGGAAGTATATGGTGGTCAACAAACCGTGGCTTGCTTAAGGGACTGCAACAATATCATTCATACTGACAGTGAGGGTAAAGCCAACATTCTAAACGAATTCTTCCAAGGCGTCTTCACGAACGATGTAGCCACCACGTATCCCCAAGAAACAATATATACTGAACCCATGGCAAAAATAACAGCGGACGAGCAAGGAATTGTCAAATTGCTCAAAGACATTAAACCAAACAAATCCTCGGGTCCCGAAAACATACCAGCTAGGGTGCTAAAACACTTAGCTCCTAACATCGCCCCGTATCTCGAATTTATATTTAACAAATCACTCACTGAGTGCAAAGTCCCTAGGAAATGGAAAACCGCGCAAATAACGCCTATTTTTAAAAGTGGTGACAGGGAGGACCCCAGCAATTACAGACCCATTTCTCTCACTTCTATATGTTGCAAAATTTTAGAGCACATAATTGTCAGTTCCATAATGAGACATCTTGATAACATTAACTTTTTAAGTGACAATCAACACGGATTTAGAAAAACCCGCTCATGCGAGACCCAATTGGGATTGTTCACACATGACTTACTTTTATCGGGTGAAAGTGGTAGGCAATTGGTTGCGATCTTTTTAGACTTTCAAAAGGCATTTGATAAGGTTCCGCATGGTAAACTCATCCATAAATTAAAGGGCGCAGGTATACACAAGGGGGCAATAAATTGGGTTGAAGACTTCCTTTCAGACCGGGAACAGAGGGTAGTCCTTGACGGCGCTAGTTCTACCAGCGTAAGAGTCACCTCGGGGGTTCCTCAGGGAAGTGTTATCGGACCGTTACTATTCTTGATTTTTGTTAACGATCTGAACCGCAAAGTGAAAAGTAAGATAAGGATGTTCGCGGATGACACAGTGATATATCGGGAGATATCCGGGGATGAGGATCGTTTTATTCTAGCACGTGATTTAAATAGCATTAATGAATGGTGTTCAAAATGGGGATTGCCTTTAAATCTTAATAAATGATCGGTGGTAAATTTCTTTAAAAGATCCACGGGATTAGTTTACAAATTAGCTGGAGTTGACCTTGAAGTAGTTGATTCGGTGAAATACCTAGGTGTTACATTCACTAAAGACTTAACTTGGGGGACCCATATACGTAAAGTCTGCGGGCAAGCATATAAAAAATTAGGATTTTTAGACGCATTGTCGGTAGAAGTGACTCCAAGGTCAAGGAACGTTGTTATCACGCTCTTGTAAGGCCCCATTTAGAATATGCATGTAGCGTATGGGATCCGTGTGAAAAAGGCCTCATTCGGGAAATTGAGAAGTTCCAACGCCGGGCAGCTCGTTTCGTGAAAAACTGTTACGATAAAACGAAAAGCGTCACTGAAATGCTTATGGAGTTGGGATGGGAATCATTGGAAGAAAGACGACTCAATGCTAGGTTAAACTTACTAAATAAGTTCAGATCCGCATGTTTCAGCACCAAGGTCTCGAAAATTATTCGCGCTCCAACATACAATGGTCTTTTGGATCATGTGTACAAAATTCGGGAAATAGATGCCAGGACTAGCAGACTCAAGGACTCCTTCTTCCCACGGACAATACGGGATAACAACTGTAGGGTCACACTCGGAGATAACAAAAAAGACAATTGCCACCCTCGGCGTCTAGGTAACAATTAGTTAAACTCAATTGCAAGCACTTTCACTAACCTCCTGTGTGTTGTGTCAAAACTCTTCCCGCATGCCATTAAGTAATGTATTGCTGTTTACAGTATTGTTTTCTCTTCTTTTGCTACCCTAAATTTCCACTTCCATCCCTTGTCCCTCTCCGCGGGGGAGCCCTCCTCCTATCTGCAGCGTTGGGCCAAATTCCTCGTCTTGAGTAGGAGAGATTTTTACGCGGAACGTTCTTGTGGTGGTGGTGTTTCGCCTGGCTACTTGCTAGAAACTAGCCTGCACGTTCGTGATTAATTTCTTGCTGCATCCTGGGGTAAAATTATTTGTTGTAGTTAAGCGTATGTACTTGCATGCTTGTGAGTGAATCGAAAATTATTCGCTCTCCAACATATATAGGTCGCTTGGATCATGTGTACAAAATTCGGGAAATAGATGCCAGGACTAGCAGACTCAAGGACTCCTTCTTCCCACGGACAATACGGGATAACAACTCTAGGGTTACACTCGGAGATAACAAAAATGCCACTTGCCACCCTCCGCGTCTAGGTAACAATTAGTTGAACTCAATTGCATGCACTTTCACTAGCCTCCTGTGTGTTGTGTCAGAACCCTTCCCGCATGCCCGAGCGTCTTTACGAACTTCATGCTCCACCCTTCCATCCCTTGTCCCTCTCCGCGGGTGTGCCCTCCTCCCACCTGCAGCGTTGGGCCAGATTCCTCACCTTGGGTGGGAGAGAGTTTTGTGTGGAACGCTCTTGTGGTGGTGGTGTTTCGCCTGGCTACTTGGTATAAACTAGCTGGCACGTTCGTGATAGGTTTCTTGCTGCATCCTAGGGTGGAATTATTTGTTTTAGGTAAGCGTATGTACTTGCATGCTTTTGGAGTGAGGATAGGTAGATGTGTGGTTGCATGCGCGTCGAATGATGGCGTGTTGCAATGAATGTGTGCACTGTTGTGGATTGGGGCTTGCATGTGTGTGTTGGTTTTGAATGCGGTGTTTCTTTTTTCCTTTTTCTTTTTTCCTTTTTTTGGGTGGTGGCCTAACACCCCCCGCCACACGCCCTTGCGGCGGCTTGCGGGGTATTATGTAGATGTAGATGTGTGTTTGCATGCGCGTCGAATGATGGGATGTTACGATGAATGTGTGCACTGCTGTGGATTGGGGTTTGCATGTGTGTGTTGGTTTTCAATGCGGTATTTCTTTTTTCCCTTTTTGGGTGGTTACCTAACACCCCCCGCCACACGCCCTTGCGGCGGCTTGCGGGGTAGTATGTAGATGTAGATGTAATCAACCCGAAGGTCGGTTTAGTAGGTGATGGTAGAGCTCACCCATGTACCAAGCCCGACGGCGTGTGAATATTCACACATCAGGGTAGGGGGGCCAGTTCCTTTCCCTGTGATATATATGTATTAATGCAAGCATATACATATGTATGTTTTATAGACACCCGAAGTAAATGCTTCATTTTACCCAAACTGTATTTGCTTAATAAGATAGTTATAGACTTAGCCATTTTGACTGATTTGTTTCTCTCCATCCTACCATTGTGTCGCTTTCCGTAGTTTTAAAAGTGGGGCAATTTTCTTGTCGTGACTTAACGTTAGTTATATAGTAAGTTTTATAAAAAAAAATATATATATATATACAGTTTTATACAATTAGTTATATATATATATATATATACTCTTGGAAAAGACGCTCTCCGGCGACGCACAAACACACAAACACTAAGACAACAAACACCACACACATAGAAACATAAAAGAAGGACACTTACATTGGATATTTACGTTTCGACGGCACGGCCGTCGTCATCAGAATGCCGTTGTCGGGGAAGAGCGGAGAGGACATGTGCAAGAGAAGGGTGACGGGAGGAGAGGTAAGGGGCCAATGGGAAGCGGACAAGGTGGGGGAGGGGGAAATGGCAGGGGGCGGTAGAGTTGCCGCGGTAGGGGAAGAGCTGGAAAGTCCCGGTCGTGAAGCGGCCGGGCCTTTAGCGGGGGACTTGGTGACCGATTCGCTCAGAAGAGTGAAGCGGTTCTAGGCAGCTTTGGATAAAATCCTTATATATATATATATATACAAATGCATATATATACATACATATACACACACACACACACACATATATATATATATATATATATATATATATATATATATATATACATACACACACTCTTCTACATATATACAAGGAGGAGGAGAATTAAGGGGCCAATAGGAAGCGGACAAGGTGGGGGAGGCGAAATGTAGGCAGCATTGGATAAAATCAGTGGGCTTGGTTCAGCCCGGGGGGTTTAAAGGACTGGAGCACCCAGATATGTGCCATCTCGCGAGTTCTCACCTCTATGTTACTAGCGGAATTGGGAAGGATTTCAATCACTGAAACGGAGAAGCAGTCATCAAAAGACTGGTTGTGGGAAGCAGTGTGAGTAGGGATGGGATAATTAAGGAAGGTGGGAGATTTGGTGGAATAGCGGTGGTTATTCATTCGGAGGGAAAGGGTGGTCGTGCATTCACCCACGTAAAAGGCAGGGCAGAAGTTACAGGAGAGGCGATATATAAGGTTTTTAGAGGTGCATGTGGCTATGGGTTGGGAGTTGGTAATAAGGGGCGTGGAAGGTCTTAGGAGATGGCAGCATTTACAGCGTGGGCGGTTGCATGGTGCGGACAGGGGTGGGGAAGAGACAGGGGTGCTCGTAGGTGGTTTTATAGACTTAAAGATATCACGCAGGTTTGACGGGCGTTTAAATGAAACGGAGGGACAATGTGGGAATAAAGGTGATGTGGATTGACTATTGCTAATAATTGGGAAGAGTTCACGGATTATCTGTTTAATCTTGTGGGTTCCGGGGAAGAAAGTGGTGATAAGGTTAGGGCATTTTGGGCGGTTAGGTTTGGGGAGAGGAGTGTATTGGGTTGAAGGTTTGAGAATTTTCCTGTTGAGCAGTGTTTCAGGGTACCCACATTCTCTGAGAGAAACGTGTAACTGGTCAATGTATTTCCGTTTGGAGGGGGTGTTGTTGCAGAGACGGAGGCCGCGGACAGAGAGTGAGAAGGGGACGGAGCGTTTTGTGTGCGATGGGTGACAGCTATTGAAATGGAGATATTGTTGGGTGTTGGTCGGTTTAATGTGAACTGAGGTGTAAAACTTATTGTTCTGGAGATGAATGTCAATGTCTAGAAAGGTGAGATTTGAGTCTGATATAGAGGAAGTGAATGAAACCGAGGAGGAGGAGTTGAGAGAGGAAATGAAGGATGACAAGTTTTCGCGTCCGTGGGACCAAAGGAGGAAAATATCATCAATATAACGGGCCCAGAAGAGTGGTTTAAGGGTTTGTTGCTGGAGAAATTTTTCTTCAAGTTTACCCATAAAGAGATTGGCGTATGCAGGAGCCATACGCTTGCCCATTGCAGTACTTTTTATTTGCAAATAAATTTTTTCATTGAATTGGAAGGCATTTTTGGTTAGGACGAGTTG
>CM073770.1:1520989-1602384 GCA_037158775.1 Hetaerina titia
CCTTCACTGTCCCAATGCCCCCTCTGTCGCTTACAGACGACCAGCCAACCTCAGAAACCTTCTGAGATCCACCACCCTTTGACACCCCGCCCTGACAAATTTCCAGCTTATTTCCCCTACCTGCAATCGCCCCCGATGTAAAACATGTCTCCTAATTCAGATCTGCTCCCCTCTCCCCACAATCCCCTCATTGTCCCTTCACCCGTTTCCCACGCTAATTGCCTCTCAAAAAACATTATCTATCTCTTGTCGTGCAAACAATGCACCCTCATTCTACATAGGCGAATGCATTACCCCCTTATCCATTCGAATGAACAATCACCGTTACTCGGTAATTCTGCTTCACTCTCTTCTCGTTCCTATCCCTTTACACGCCAGGTTCACACAACCTATAATTTGACGAATGCTTTTCCTACAGGTTCTAGAATACCTACCCGATTCAGCCACAAACATAGTGGTGAGAACTCGCGAATCCGCATACATCCTATATTTCCGATCCTTTAAAATTCCACCCTTACCGCCATCTTTAATTCTTTCCAACAGTCCCTAAACCCTTCCGCCCCCCCCCCTCCTCCAGGCACTCTTCCCTCAAAATCTCTCAGTCCTGACCTGAAAAAGGCCTCGGAGTAGGCCGAAAGCTTAAATATCTACAGTGTGAGTTCCTTTTACTGTGTTATCTGTTTTATTCTGTGTTCTTATTGGTGCCGTGTCCAAAAGTTATATTGCTCTCGTGAGGAACTCGATCATCGATAAATATATATATATATATAATATCGATGATGCGGAAGTACTCACGAGAGCAATATAACTTTTGGACGGCACAATAGAACACAGAATAAAACAGATAACACGTAAAAGGACACTCACACTGTAGATGATTTAAGCTTTCGGCCTACTCCGAGGCCTTTTTCAGGTCAGACTGAGAGATATTTGAGGGAAGAGTGCCTGGGGAGGGGGGGGCGGAAGGTTTAGGGACTGTTGGGAAAGAAATTAAAGATGGGCGGTTAAGGGTGGGAATTTTAAAGGATCGGAAATATAGGATGTATGCGGATTCGCGAGTTCTCACCTCTATGTTGGTGGCTGAATCGGGTAGGTATTCTAGAACTGTTAGGGAAAAGCATTCGTCAAATTATAGGTTGTGTGAACTTGCGTGTAAAGGGATAGGAAGAGAAGAGAGTTGAAGCAGAATTACATGAGTAACGGTGATTGTTCATTCGAATGGATAAGGGGGGTAATGCATTCGCCTATGTAGAATGAGGTGCAATTGTTTGCACGACAAGAGATAGATAATGTTTTTTGAGAGGCAATTAGCGTGGGAACGGGGTGAAGGGACAATGAGGGGATGTGGGGAGAGGGGGAGCAGATCTGATTAGGAGACATGTTTTACATCGGGGGCGATTGCAGGTAGGGGAAATAAGTGGAAATTTGTCATGGGCGGGGTGTCAAAGGGTTGGTGTGATCTCAGAAGGTTTCTGAGGTTGGCTGGTCGTCTGTAAGCGACAGAGGGGCATTGGGACAGTAAGGATGTGGTCCTGTGCCCCAAGCTGTAAGGATGTGATCCTTACTGCCCCAATGCCCCTCTGTCGCTTACAGACGATCAGCCAACCTCAGAAACCTTCTGAGATCCACCAACCTTTTGACACCCCGCCCTGACAAATTTCCAGATATTTCCCCTACCTGCAATCGCCCCCGATGTAAAACATGTCTCCTAATCAGATCTGCTCCCCTCTCCCCACATCCCCTCATTGTCCCTTCACCCCGTTCCCACGCTAATTGCCTCTCAAAAAACATTATCTATCTCTTGTCGTGCAAACAATGCACCTCATTCTACATAGGCGAATGCATTACCCCCTTAATCCATCCGAATGAACAATCACCGTTACTCATGTAATTCTGCTTCACTCTCTTCTCTTCCTATCCCTTTACACGCAAGTTCACACAACCTATAATTTGACGAATGCTTTTCCCTAACAGGTCTAGAATACCTACCCGATTCAGCCACCAACATAGAGGTGGGAACTCGCGAATCCGCATACATCCTATATTTCCGATCCTTTAAAATTCCCACCCTTAACCGCCATCTTTAATTTCTTTCCCAACAGTCCCTAAACCTTCCGCCCCCCCCCTCCCCTTCCCAGGCACTCTTCCCTCAAAACCTCTCAGTCTGACCTGAAGAAGGCCTCGGAGTAGGCCGAAAGCTTACTTACTATTTACATCCTTACTACTATTACAATATATATATAGTAATATAAAGCTAATATAAACATAGAAGATAAAAGTAATATAAACATGCATGTATAGCGCGAACAAAAACAAATAGCAAGATCGAGCGAAATGTACATTAATGTACGATTCTTAAGTTTCAAAATCACATATTTATTTTTCAACATTGTCACCGTAAAGGCTAACACAATTCTCCCAACGTGTAACAAGTTTTTCATTCCGTCACTGAAAAACTCTTCCGACTGTTCTCGAATCTAGGACTTGGCAGCTGCCTTCCTCTCATCGTCCGAGATGTAACGATTACCATTGATGTGTCTCTTGAGTTGAGGAAAAAAATCGGTGGAATAAAGAGGGTGTGGAATTGGTTCAATTTTCAGGTTTCGCAGAGCCTCTCCAGTAACGCGCGAGGTGTGCGGACGAGTGTTGCCGTGTTGCAAGATTAATGGGGGGGGGGGGGGGGGGGGGGGCGCCAGGCTGCCTTTAACATGACAGACTCGTCCAATATGGTTTGCGATACGCCTTTGAGTGATTTCGCCGGTCATTTTGAATCAAATCTTCGACGAGTTTGCGATGCTTGCCGCCTGTGGCAGCGATCGGACTCCCGCTGCGTTTTTCATCAACAATTATGGCTTTTTCAGGCTCGCAACCACGAAATTTTACTACCCATCGATTTACAGTAGACCTATCAACAGCATCGTCACCATAAACAGCCTTTAAACGGCGATGAATCTCAGTAGGAATCACTTTTTTAGCAGTTAAAAATTTGATAACAGCACGCTATTTAACTCGCGTTCACATAACAGCACTAGAACACGTCTCCATACTTCCGCTTCTCTAAAAACACTAGATGAATGTAATGACCTCAAACCTGCGCATGCGTGTTGAGGGGGAATGTTACTTCCACATGCCACCTGGAGTGCTTCTGAAGGTCTTTTTGTTTGTGGTCTACAAGCCTGTGTGCATTAGTTTTCAGTCTACCCTCCTATATGTGAATCGGGTCAGACTACTGACCATAGGGCGCGGGTTAGATTCCTATATATGTTAAATTAAGAGCAATCACTGGAGGATAAGAGAAAGAGATATGGCTCCTGAAATCATTGCCATTTTGCATGGGAATATACAACTGAAAAATAACAAAGTAGGATGAGAGAATCAAAGACCGTGGCATGGAGATTCGCAACGATTGATTCCTGAAATTTTTCGCAGTTGTGAATGCATCAAAATATCCTCTGATCCTCGGGGATGGGATTCATTTTCTTTCCTTCGAGCTCTCGTAGCAAGGAAGTGATAAACTCGGGAAGGAGGAGGGAAATGGAGTGAGCATGGACAGATGCAGAGGGCGCTCAATTCCGGAGGCGATAAATATCTCGAGTCAATTGTTTGCCTCAGATGAGTGGGAGGGGAGGGGTACGGAGTTTTGGAGGGGGAGGATCGATCAGGGCTGTTGCGATTGGGAGCGAACCCCGCGTTTGTGAGGAATCTTGTGTTTGGATCTCCGTGGAGATGTTTACGTCCTTAAGGGAAGGGGGGAGCTCTAAACAGGGAGGCGAGTGTTTGGCCAGGGGTGTGTGGTGTACGGGGAAAGGGGGGAGGGACAGAGGAGAGAGAGGGGGGACAGAAGGAGAAGGATATCCCTCTCCCGATTTTATTTCCCAGCTCTTCAATTGCAACCCCTTACAATCGCTCTTGTTTTTTATTCAAGTTATGAGGGAAAATATTACTTCGGAGTTGATTATCGTTCCATAAAATTTTAAGATTTACTCGTGGTGTATTTTCTATGAGGCTTCACATACAGAGAGTGAGTGCAACCATAAAAGTGATGAACTTGATGGGAGTGATGGATAGCTATATCTTTTTATAATTTTGTTTGTACATATATATATATATATATATATATATAATTTATATAAAAATAAAAATATTTATTTATATTAAAATAT
Source organism: Hetaerina titia (assembly GCA_037158775.1). Classification (NCBI taxonomy): domain Eukaryota; kingdom Metazoa; phylum Arthropoda; class Insecta; order Odonata; family Calopterygidae; genus Hetaerina; species Hetaerina titia. The sequence goes on from CM073770.1 coordinate 1,525,153, forward strand.
ATGCATATATGTATAGAAATAAGAAAGCGGGTCGCGGTGGTCTAGTGGGTAGAGCGTTGGACTACTGACCGGAGGGTCTCGGGTTCGATTCCCGGGCAAGGCACTCTGGGCACCTGCAGCTCCACCCAAGCTAGTTGATTTTTCGGGTACCAGGTCTTCTTGGGAAACCATAACCGGCACAGGGAAAGGAACTGGCCCCCCTACCCAGATGTGTGACTCACACGCCGTTGGGCTTGGTACATGAGTGAGCCCTACCATCCCCTACTAAACCGACCTTCGGGTTGATTACTGTGTTTATGGTTTATATATAAGAAGTACACAGAGATGAAGAGGGACCTGATGTAGAGTAGGAATGCTGGATTGGGTTTTGTTTGAAGTTACAAAAAAAATATTTATTTGATCGTTGTGTCCATCCAAAAACCTACCTTAAACGGTAGATTACCTAATTCACTAAATAGTCATAGCAAACACAGAAACTAAAACATATAAAAGAGGGACTTACTAGTTCTCGAATTTTCGGTGGTGCAACCACCTTTCTCAAGAGGAATTAGGAACAGAACTGAGGCAGAGGAGAGCCCAAAAGCAGTGGTAGGAAGGAGAAGGGGGAAAATGGGGGAAAAAGAGGGGAAAAGAGGGGAAAAGAAAGGAAAAGGGGGGAAAAAAGGGGGGAAAAGGCATTCGAGGTGAGGGGTTTGGAGGGGTAGTGTATGGCGCGGGAATTTTAAAAAAAAGGTGGGGATGATATGGAAGTTGTTGGGGGCGGAGGGGGATGAAATTATATGCATAAAGGGGGCAATTAATGTCTAATATTACTACCTGGGCGATACCAGGAATCCAAGAGCCAGATGAAAGCTAGCTCTAATGTTTTGAGTTTCATTGGAGGGTCTGAGTGTGGGAGGGATGCTAAGACGGATACTTTAAAACATTAGTCAAAGGCAGTGTTGTGTTCGGAGGTATGTTTGGGGATTGGGAGCATACCAATAAGGGAGGAATTGTTGCATGAGGCTCGATGATTATTGATTCTAATATTAAGGGGTGTGGTACACTGTCCAATGTAAAAGGCAGGGCAAAGTTGGCACTTGAGTAGGTAGACAACATTGCTGGAGGTACACGAGGAGTAGGGAATTGGTGGGAGAGAGTTAAAGAGCGGGTGGGAGAGGGATGGGATTCTGGTTAGGAAAATAGGACATGTTTTGCATCTAGGTTTAATGCAGGGTCTGGGAGTGATTTTGGAACGGGGCGAGGATTTAAGAAGGGGATTGGTAGATTTTAAAAGATCTGATAGATTGGCGGGTCGTTTGAAAGTGACAGAGGGGCATTTGGGGAAAAGGTTGGTGGTGGAATTGTGGTTTTTGAGGATAGGATAGAGGTCCTTTAGGATAGAACGCAGAGATTCTAGGCCAGGAAGAAACGTGGTGCAAATTGAAAGAGGGTGGTTTTTCGCGGTGGTGGAAGGTCTGGGAGTGTAAGTATGTCTACGGATCCTCTTATTCAGGAGGGATTCAGGATAACCTCGTTTGAGGAGGGAATGGTGTAAATTTATGAGTAAATTGTCTAGGGAGTTAGGGTCATTATATATATATATATATATATATATATATATATATATATATATATATATATATACATACATTCAAACACGGAATCCCGCCATATGGCGAACAAATATTCATTCACACTTAGAGATAGATATAAGGACAGGGGATAGGAAAACACATAAAAGACGAACACAGGACATGTGGGGAAGGCGGATTTGAGCTGATCACAAATGTAAAAATATTTCCTTCACCGGGACTTGAACACCGGACCTTCCACTTGCCGGGTGGATGCGCTACCGATTACGTTATTAAGGAAACCTAATTTGCACTGAAATCTGCGATGTTTTTAAAGCGCCCGGATGTGCCGACTCCTAGGCCAAGAGATGGCTTTAGGGAACTGTTTCACCCACCAAAGGAGAAATAGACAATGCAAATAAGAAGAGTGGACAGTAGGTTATAAAGCATATAGCATCATAGAAAATAGGAACAGTACCTTACATAGCACGTATAGCCAGAATAAGAGATGAGCCTCATTGGCCAAATACACATTCAAATACGAAATCCCGTCATACGGCGAACAAATATTCATATATAATCTATATTTTAAATATACAAGGAACGGAGGAGGTCGTGAATCAATGTAAATAACGCACATACTAATGTAGGAATATTTAACGTGAAATTCCACTAATCAGCTAATCACAATATCACCCTAACCCTTCTGGGTTTTGTGGCGATTGACGATAGTGGATTCCTTCATGGTTATTCTCTTCAGAATAAAGTCACGGTAAATCCAAATCGTGGAAAACCTTGAAATCATGCCAAGGAGATTCGTGTATAAGTAAAGTCTTCAAGTGACCCACACGAATGGCCCTAGGGAAATATGATGGGAATACTGTATTACCAATAAGATTCAAATGCATTCTCCTTCTTCGCTTTATTCCCTTATTTACGGGTCAGCCCTTCTAAACAACCTCTGTTCATTACCATGTCCTCACCGGCACCAGACTCCCAAAATACGAGAAACTTCTCACAGAATATTATTGTTTTCTTCTTAAATCTTCCACTTCTTCTTCCCTCTACATTCATATACATTACCTATTCCCAAATAAACATAATCAATCTTCAAACATCTCCATTACATCTCCACTTTTTAACTTGTCCGGGAAATATGGTAGAGTGTGCCCTCTCGAAAATATAAAAAGAGGCTCTTGGGCGGGGTCAGTGGAGTATGCGACAATGCGTCCAGTGGGCACGCTCCGATGGCGTGGAGTCAACGAAGAAAAGGAACAAATTAAAATTACAAAAAAACGAATTGCCATTGCGATCGGACAGCAGCCCGAGAGGAGGCAATCGTCGACTGCGAGGAGTCTCGCCGTCGCGTCGTCTGTGGCGGGGGGGAGCGATCCTGGACCGCCTCGGCCTCCCTTCCCGGCCGGGGGCCTTCAAGTGTCTTGACGTTCTGTAGCCACCCGTGAGAGAGCCCCCCTATTCCTCCTTATTCCTTTCTCCCGCGGGTAAATGGAGGCGCGCGAGACCATGATTTACAATCTCCGCCGAGAGGATTGGGAGCCCGGGGGTGCGTAGAGGTGCTGGAATCCGTTTGGCGAATCCCTTTTCGTCCTGCAGGGGAGCAGAGGGTAGAGGAGGGGGTTGAAAGAGAAGAGGCCGCTTAAAAGAAACTTCCATCAAGTTCTTACCATTGTTTTTCATCTTTTTTTATATTTTCTTCACTGCATGTGCCATCGCTGAATGCTTTTGAGGACGACATAGAGAAGCCATCCTATTTTAATTCGCCATTGATTTAAATACTTCTTCCTACGTCCCTACTGCTTCAAACATCACATTGCACTATTAACCGCCAAGATAAATAAACTGATCTACCTGCTCTACTATCTGTGCACATAGTTTATCGTTTCGCATGGCCGACATCTTTTTTGAAAACTTCTACTTCTTCTTTCTTGAGAACTTCATAACCTCTATTTTGTTTAATTGATTCGCAGCCCACATTTATTTTTATGCACTCATCAGTGATTGTAAACCGCCGATTTACTGGCTAAATAAAGCATGATCATCAGCAAATGTACCTAGTAATATGAATTCCCCACTGAAATGCATTTCTATTTACGGTTATACGAATGCCTCCCATACCATTTTTTGTCTCTACGGGTAAAGTGTACAGCCCTGAATAACTCCAACTCCCTGCATAACTCTCTTCCGACTGCTGTCCGTACCGAGTACCCACTCACACTTGAGCAGTCTGAGACACGAGTAGGTCGCAGATAAGTCAGCTGTCCCTCCAATCTACTTCAATGTTCTGTAATGTTTCTATGAATTCATCCCATGCTAGGGGAGAGTGGACTAAGTTTTAGAAGTAACAAATGAAGGCAAGGATAGAGCATTACAATTTTGCATAAGACGGGTTTAATTTTGACGGAAACTTCATTTAAACACTACAAAATGCAAAAGTATGCACTAAAAATACCCAAGGATTCCGAAAAATATAACTTAAGACTATATAATGGTTAAGCTTTCATTTAGGAAAAGAAGAATTATTTCACAAATAGTTCCGGGACGCACATGCAGATGACAATGTAGTACAAATGAAATGTGATGTTCAATTAATGAGAGTTAAACGGGGAGCACAGTTGAGGAAACGGAACGTAGAGAGTACTAGTTGAAGAATAGAACAGGTGCGCTGTAAAGGAAGGTAAAAGCACTGCCAAGACGAATGATGGGAAAACCTGTTCAAGAATCCAATTTAAGTAAATAAAAACATTGATGAACCAGGAAAGATTCAACAGAGAAGGAAAGAAACAGTGAAACTATAAAGCAAAGTCATTAGACAAGCAAGGTTATTGTTACGCCTAGAAAAAGAATATGGGTAGATGAGGATAGCTTAGGTTCAGGTATTCCTGATATCGAGATAGAAAAGGCATTAATGGAATATACTACCAAAAAGTCGCGGAGGGAGATAAAATTCCTCTGGAACTACTTGGGGGGTTTTAGAAAATATGGGAGGAAACATTTTTATGAACTGGTTTGTAGTATTTCTGAGGAGCGAATTTGGTCGAAAAATTTTCTCGGATGAGTTTAAGTTCTCATTCAAAAATAGGGAACTAAGAGGACTATTTAACAATAAGTTTGATTTTGCGCACAGCTAAAATGGTTCTCAGGATCATCAATAAGAGGAGGGAGAGGAGGAAAACTGAATACTTACGGGATAATCAGTTTGGGTTCGGGAAAGGGAGAGGAAGGCATGATGCCCTAGCTGAAGTGAGGTGATTAATAGAAAGGACGATAGAATACCATCAGGATGCTGTGTTCAAGACTTCAAGAGGTTTTCGTTACAGTGAATTGGTAGAATGAATAAATTTATTGAAGAAAATATGAGTGGTTTGGAGGGACAGGAGACTAATCCGCAAACTGTACTTGTCTCAGACTGTTCAGGTGCGAGTGGGGAACCGCAGGAGAGTCCGGATGGGCAGTGTTAGGAAGAGGTGTAAGGCAGGGCTGCCCATTGTCACCGGTGCTGTTCAACGTATATGTGGAGGAAATGATTAAAGAGGCATGGGGAGAACTGGAGGTAGGGATGAAAGTCGGAGGGGAATTCATAAAATCGGTTAGGTTTGCTGATGACCAAGCATTAGTTGCTCAGCCAAGGGGTTGCAAGTACACTTGCAAGAAAAAGTCTGAGGTAAATTCTTAAAATCAGTTAGTTTTGCTATATGATCAAGGCTTAGCTTGCCAAGGGATTGAAAGCATTGCTGAGTATGCTAGAAAGTCATTACGATAGGTATGGAGTGAAAATAATGTAAACAAAGCATAGGTTATGTGGTTTTCGAGAAACAGGAAGGCCAGTTCAATATTAAATTAGGAGTTCATAAAATAGACCAGATGGAACATTTCATGTATCCTGTATGATTTTGAGGGAAAATGTTCAAAATAAAAGAGGAATAAGAAGGATTGCATGTGGCGAAGAGTCTTTAACAAGAAGGCACTTGAAGACAGTAAACTGAGCGAGGATGCTACGAAAATACTACTGGAAACCTTGAATCCATAAAATCAGCCAGTTTTTCTAATGTGCAATATTTAGTTTGTGGGCGTTGCAGATCTGTGCCAAAACCAGTAGAAAGTCAGTGTGACAGTTATGGGATGAAAATCAATTCAAACAAAACAAAGGTTATTGGATCTTCAATTAAGATGAAGTCTAAGTCAAATGTTAAAATGATGGGTCAAAAACTGGTGGTGCATATAAACTACCTTGGAAGTTTCCTGACCAAAACGGACCATGTTGTAGGGACATAAGAAGAACTACTATCGGCAAAGATGTTTTCACATGGAGGATAGCGTTGAGGTCTTTGGAAAGGACTCGTTCAAAATTGATATGGAGGGAGGTTCCGTTCGGCATGCAAAAACGGTCGCTGAATCACGATGATAGGAATGGGTTGGAGAGTTTTGAGATGTGGTTACGAAGAAGGATGGAAAAGCGAAATGGACGGTAAGAAAAAAAACGAAGAGATGCTAGGAGTGATGGGGAGGAGAGGAATGTTTGGAGGCTAGAAAGGAGGAATGAGAGTATTTTGAGAGGCGTTGGATGGCCAAAGGTAAGATCCAGACGAGTAGTAGTTCTAGCAGCGTCTGCACTATTGAAGCAGTCGCAAATGTCGCAATGTGAGAGGAATGGTCAGTTAAGGGATGGTGCCACGTCAAATACACTATTGTGGAAAACCACTCAATTATGTATCCCAAGAAATGACGATGGAATCAAATATAAAAATGAGACCTGAAGAATACGGTACTCGTGCCACTGGGCCGGTGTCGTGTTGGCAGCGAGAGATTCAAGGCTTCCGTGGCCGTCATCGCAATAAATGTTAGCACGGCCGAGTGGATGGCAGCGGCAAAGAAAATAGAGTAGAACGCCGCAGTGAAAATAGAGACCATAAACGCGGGGTAGTAAGTGTGCTGTATAGGAAAATGGTGAGAGGGGTAGCTAGTAAAGAATGTGGAACATGTGAATGAGAAAATATTGATAGTAGAAATAAAATGAGGCTCGGTCAATCCAGTAGTATTCCAGGCAAATATGCCGACGAGCAGCCATAGTGAGGAAGTAGAGACGACGTCGAAGGGGTAGGTCGGTAAGTAAGAGTACGGTATAGGTGAACGGAATGTCCGCTGGGAAGAAATAATTTTCATTTGCATGATAAATAGTGCAATTAACAATGTGTTATAACACCATAGTAAGATCTAGGCACACATGGAAAATACCTAGAGGTATGTTGAGTTTCCGGTTAGATTATATTATGGTTAGGCATAGAATTAGTAATATCGTGATGAAGTCACAGTTTCCAGGAAGAAAATATGGATTTGGATCACCATACAGTGCTCAGCAATAAAGTCTTGTGTGAAATTTTAGAGAACGGAGGAGGATGGGAGTGTAAAAAATGGAACGTAGAAGAAAGACTCAATTGAGAAGAAAACATACATATTGAAATGAAATAAGTGACTCGGTAATTCCAAACACCCTTTATTTAGAACAAGACCAAGGTTTTGACGTTGGGTGTCATCACGACGATGATGACGTCCAACGTCGAAACCTAAGTCGTGTTCTACGTAAATAAAGTGTGCGTGGAATTACTAAGTCACTTATTTCATTTCAAAATGCTGCGAAAGTTGCATTAAGTTACGCCGGAGACAGCAAATTGAGAAAAGAGAGTAGCACCAGGAGGCAGGTGATAAGATTCCGAGCTACGTAGAAGAAAAATGTGACTAACGTCGGACGAAAAATTAGAAACTGTATTTAGAAATGGAAGTCATGGATCAAGAAAAAATTGAATGAGAATGTTGACGACAGAAGGGAATGGAATAAAGTGAACACAGGATTAGAGAGAAAACAGTATAATTAGATAAACAATAATCTGACGCGAGGAATTGATAGGGTGAAGGAAGCATGGAAAGGGTAGTGGTATTCCGTTTAAACAATTGGAGGTGAAACGGATGAAATCAAAGGAAGAAATATTAATCGAAGAAGTAGAAATTCTGACAAGATGGAAAGAATATATTAAGGCACTATATGATTAAGACAATAGGTCAGGTGGTTCGGATATAGAAAGGAAACATGACGACTTAAGATAAGGAATAATTGACTGCAAGTTAGAGAAGGCATTGAAGGACATGAAATCGAATAATTTCGTTTTATGAGGATTTATGATGCATGCATTTGGTCTGAGGATTTATTTAGATAGGAGTAACAGCTTGGATTAAACAATCGGCAGTTGCATTAATTAATGACTTAATCCTGCAGACTTCCTGACTCAGAGATAGAGGTTCATCCGAAACTCGATGACTAAATATCCAAGCACTTCAAAATGCATAGCAAAAGTAGATTTGTTGCCGCCGTTGGTTTAATCTGCCGAATATTAATAGAGAAGACAGGATTGCATAGGGATACAGGAAAAATCGGGATTAATGTCAAATAACGCCGAATACAGTCGCCAAATTATCGTCTGAACAAATTGTTTAGTAGTCTTCAAAGGGTAATAGCACACTTGACATATTTGAAGTTGATATTCAGGTATTATAAGCAACATGAAAATACCAGACGGTACCAGCGACTATAAATCTATATTACTGGAAATGAAGATAAAATGATTACGGGAATACCTAAAGTATATTCATTCCATAAACGGAAATTAAATGGGCTTTGGGAGAACATAACACACGAATCGCAAACATACAAGTCATAAAATCACAGCACTGACACAGAACATATCTTTCAATGTTACGCATGGCGAGTTAGAAAAATTCATTCCATACAGGAGCAAACACAATGATTAGGAACCATGATAGTGCAACAGAGAAGTTAAAATGGCTTTAAAGAGACAAATAAAATTTACCTCAATTTTTCAAAATGTTAAAAAGTGATGACGAAATTCTGAACACATTAGAGATTAAACTCGTAGAATATCGCGCAAAAGTAAAAATAATTATGTAAGTAAATAATTATAAAGCCCTTTTATACAAGTAAAATGTTATCCGAATATTTAGAGGGTAGTTCAAAATTATTTTGATATAACTTCAGGGCAATGCTCGGGAAAAGTTTAATGGTACAATCATGAAAGGAATGAAACGGCGAAATTGATATTGACATTGTCAACAAGGAAAATATCCTGAATTATTCATTTCCAAACACCTTCACCCAAATTTATTATTGGTATTCTATCAGTTAAGATAGGTTTCCGATGGACAACCTATACTAGGGTACAACGATACATTTACTTAAATTTCCTAAAAAACAATACCCGACATCCTACTCTGTCAAAAGATACTTCAATTCTGCGCACTTCCTTCTTCCCTCCAATCCGTCCAACATCCCTATCCTATTCCTTCCCCTTCCTCGCTTACACGACATTCTCCCCTCTATCATAGTCTTCAACATCACCATTATCAATTAATATGCTCTGCATCCATCTTTCCTGTCTCCATTGAATTTCTGTCAGCAGTTCCCTCTCATCTATTATCTATCATATATCCCAACTACTTTGACCATTTTGGCCAAAACACTTCCGAAATAGACTGTGAGTGTGTCTACTCGTATTTTCTGCAATATATTCATTAAATTTACCATATTCACTCATCTCGAAATCTACGATATGAACAAATGCATTCTTATTCTATGCTATTTAGCTTTCGATTAGCGACTTCATAATTGCTATGGCAACACGCGTGCCTATTCCCTTCCTGGACCCAAACTAATCATCCCCTAAGTAATCATTTGCCTACCTATTCATCCTTTTATTGATCGAAAACCATTTTAGCTGCGTGCGAAATCAAAAATGCTATGTACTCCTCACATATGGTTGCATTTTCTTTTTTTCTAATGAGAACTAACACTCATTTGACATAGTTTTCCAACCAAATTCATCATTTATAAATATTACGAATTAGTACATAAAACTCTTCCTCCACCCTTATCCTAATCCATTTAGTAGCTCCACGGTAATGTTGACTATCCCCACGGCCTTATTTGAGTTCTATTCTCTTAATATCTTTTTTATCTCGATATTAAGTATGGCTGCACCAAACCTATACTTCTATAACCCCAACAGAAGTAATAATAATAGTTATTAGCTGAAATTTCGAACTAGTGTATTTCTTTCAAATATGTTCTCTAAACAGACAAAAAGCCCCAGAATAAAACTTTCCATAACGATCGAATACGGGAATTTCATTCATGATACTATTGCTATTTATTTTTCAAAATTTTGATGGATCTCTTTGTTCCACGAATCTATAAATAGCTTATCATTAGTCTTATAGTTAAAATAAAAGAAATTGAGCTCTACGGCCTCGTAAATCAAAAAAATAAAATGAAAACTCCTATGGCACTAACTTATTACGGTTAGGGGCTATATTCTACTGTTTCAAGCTTCACTTCGTGGGTGTGAATGCAGAGCGAGAGGTACTTGAATGTTGAGGACTGTAATAGAGGTGGGAATATTAAGGAAACGAGGAATGGGAATGAAGAATGAGCCTGTTTGATGGAATGAAAGGAAGAAGAGTTGTGCGGAATTGACGAAGTAGAATTGTCGTGGGTCGCGTGTAATCCTGTGTCGTATTAGGCCAGACTCAAAAGTGTAGCATTGGGTGATCTATCGATCCATTACAAATGTAAATCATGGGACTACCTTATGCAATTAATAACTATAAGAATCGATAAAATAAAATGAAAACTCCCGTAGCCATATCCATACTAAAAAGACCATCTCGAGCATCATCAGGTACAAATTTACTTAACAAAGAGTGCGAGAATATATACGCACAGGTCAGAGTGAATTCTCGCACTGTTTGTTAAGTAAATTTGTACCTGATGATGCCGCACGTCGGTGAAACGCGTTGTACCTTATAATAAAAGTCTGTGGAAAAGTCTTTTCGGTATTGATACGGCTAGGGGAGTTTTCATTTTATTTTATTAATTCTTATAGTTATTAACTTCTTCATTTGTTACCGTGTCCGTCCATAACACTTTTTCTATTCTCCTTTCAGCCTGTATCACAGAATTCTCCTTTTAACGCTCAACCTCCTACTCCAAGGACCAGGTATCTAAAAAAATTACGCTACAAGTAAATGTTTTCACCGATTCTTTTTTTGTATCCTTTTCTGTACAGTATTTTACAAGGCCCTCAACTCCTTAATCTCTCAGCGAAACCATTCTCATCCAACTTATTCTTACATTCTTACAAATTTTCAAAACATTTCCAGAAGGCTGAACTGACCAAAATGCTCCTTTTAATTTTCTCTAGGTTATTATTGATTATAGCAGATTATAGCAACATGCACGAAGTATGTAAAAATGTATACTCAACGTATTCGCAGATTCTTCAAAAATGAAGAAGAATACTCAGAAGCTGGCGAAGACAAATTTGAGGAAGGATAACATTTCTGAAGGATTCAAATTTCTGACGTACGTTTGGTAAATATTCATTTATGCTCATAAGACTTAAATTTAAACAAATGATAGAAAAATGCTAGAAAAATTAAAACTTAAAAATTTGAATGGATTTATGACTCAAATAGGTTAGTTCAGAATTTAAGATGGAACCTTAACTCATAAAAAAATCACATATTTTATGTTAGTACAATATCACAGCATGAAGACGATCGCCAACCATAAAACACTCAAGAAATACGAGTGACACACTATCACCAGAGAATCCCAGATACCCTATCAAGAAATTCCCTGAGTTACCCAGGATATATATTCAGCTCACTAAGACGGTCGCTAGTTATGAAAGTAGACCATCCATTGCAGCAACACTGTTTCCCTCGAAAAGAAAACATATTCCGAAGAAATAGTGAGGAAGCCATTTGATAATGCCGTTTCAATACATTTGCTGATAAATCTCAAAGAGAACGCCAACAGTGGTGACGGCAATGTTATTACAATTTACCTGAAGCTTTTATCATTGTCATTACGCGACAGCAGGACTGGTAATTACTGAAAAGCAGAAGGAAAACATTATACGCCAACTAGATTGCTAGGGAACAAAATCAAATATTCTCTATCGTGACAAAATCAGAAATTAAAGAGGTACCGGCGTCAGAATGAATTTGAAATAAAACCGTTATGAGGTGTAAATAGAATCACATACTTACGAACTGATTTTCACGTATTTCAGGAACCAGTGCAATAATATTTTCAATTTTAATGCAGAGCCCCTGACTAGGATGTCAATCAGGGCAAAGGCTGCTAAGTAGACCAGACAAACCCCACCTTGGTGCGAGTCAGGGGCGTCTCTCGAGCGCACTTTGAAATGATGGGCGGGGAACTACCAACGCAAATAGTTTCCAAAACCAATATATCCCGAAAAAACCCACCTAGTATCAAGCCCAACGGCGTTTGAAATTTCACATCAGAGCCCACTGTCCATTCTCCTCTTGTGTTTGTCAATTTCTCCTTTGGTGGGTGTAACAGCTCCCTAACGTCATCTTCTGTGTAATGATTTGGAGCACTTTGGCGCTTTATAAGATCGCAGATTTGAGTGTAAAATTACTCTTCCTCGATAGCTCAGGTGGTTAGAGCATCCGCCCGGCAAGTGGAGAGATCCGGTGTTCAAGTCCCGGTCGAGGAAAATACTTTTACATTCGTGATCTGCTCACATCCGCCATCCCCACCTCTATTGTGTTCGTCCTTTATATGTGTTCCTTTACCATTTTCCTTATCTCTATTTCAATGTGAATAAATAAATTTTTTTAGGTAATCTACCGGTTAAGGTAGGTTTTTGGATGGACACAACTATTAAATAAACATTTTGTGACTCCCCACCTAGCAAACTAATCTATATCAGGTCCCTCTTCATCTCGGTGTACTTCTTTCCTCCCTTCATCCCGTACAACATCCCTATCCTGTTCCTACCCTTAACTCGTTTGCCCAACATTCTCCCCTCTATTACCCTCTTCAACATTCCACTACCGCTCAATACGCCTTTCATCCATTTTTCCTGCCTCCATAGGATATCTCTCAACAAACCTCTCTCCTCCCCCACCATTTCTAGTACTTCCCCATTTGTTTTCCTTTCGAATAAATAAATAAATATATATATATATATATATATATTTGCGGGTCGCGGTGGTCTAGCGGGTAGAGCGTTGGACTACTGACCGGAGGGTCTCGGGTTCGATTCCCGGCCAAGGCACTTTGGGCACCTGCAGCTCCACCCAAGCTAGTTGATTTTTCGGGTACCAGATCTTCCTGGGAAACCATAACCGGCACAGGGAAAGGAACTGGCCCCCCTACCCTGATGTGTGAATATTCACACGCCGTTGGGCTTGGTACACGGGTGAGCTCTACCATCACCTACTAAACCGACCTTCAGGTTGATTACTGTGTTTATGGTATATATATATATCTATTCACATTGAAATAGAGATAAGGAAAATGGTATATATATATATATATATATGATTTCTTCGAAGTAACACGGAAGTGTTGAATAAAAAACTTTGACAGTAACAAACAGCACGAGAACACATAAAAAGAACACTCACAATAATATCTTAATAATTTCGACGGACTCGAGCTCCGTCTTCTTCGGAAGATAAGATATGACTGAGGAAAAGGGTACGTGGTGCAGAGAGAGTAGGGGACGAGGGAGAGAGGAAAAACAGGTAGTGGGGGAGGGGTGAAGGAGGGGGAAAGGGAGGCCAGAGGGGAGCGGAGATGGAATAAGGAGGATGCGGAAATAGTAACAAGCGACACAGAAAACTAACAATTCATCCACAGATACCACAACACCCATGACCAAGGCATCAACTCACCAAGTCATCATAAGGGCTTGACAAGTCAAAACCCAGGACAAGGATGACAGAATGTATGCGGATGAATAAATTGTCCCACCACCTCGCAAGAGACAAATCCTATGTCAAAGATACCCACCACTTCCTCAATCTGCTCCACTCAATTTCTCTCCCTTCTGACACCAAGATCATTATGGCCACAATTGACGTCACATCCCTATACACCTCCATTCCTCACGAATAAGGCCTTGCTTCCCTACGCCACTTCCTCTCCAAACGCCCTAGCCCTCAAACTCCAAGCACCGATTTTCTCATTGACCTTTGTAACATTATCCTCACACGTAACTCTTTTTCTTTTAATGACAATTTTTACCTCCAAATCAAGGGCTGTGCCATGGGAAGTAGATGCAGCCCGTCATACGCTAACCTCCACCTCGGTGTCCTGGAAGAGAAGTTCCTTTCCAGTTACCCTCTTAAACCCCTTCTGTGGCTCCGGTACATTGATGACATCTTTCTACTCTGGCCACACAACATAGACTCCCTCAATTCCTTCATCTCCCAACTTAATGATTCCTCATCTCTTTCTTTCACTTCCAACATTTCATCATCACAGATCACTTTCCTTGATGTAAATATTTCCCTAACTAACAACAAAATTCTAACCTCCGTACATACTAAACCTACTAACAAACAACAATACCTTCATTTTAACAGCTGCCACCCCTAACGCACAAAACGCTTCCTCCCTTACTCCCTCTCTATCCGCGGGCACCGAATTTGCAACCATCCCGAATCCCTCAACAAATACCTCAACAACCTTCACCATTCTCTCCTCCAACGGGGATACTCAGATTCTCCTTCCTTCCTCCTCTCCTTCACAAAAAATTTCTAAAACAATCCTACACCCCCAATCCTCCCTCAACCACAGATTCCCACCCTCTCTCAATATGCACCACCTACTTCCCTGCCATCCAGTCCCTTAAATTCATCCTCAAAGACCTGTACCCCATCCTCAAAAATCACAACGTTTCGTCAAACCTTCTTCCTAAATGCCCTTCTGTTACCTTCAAACAGCCCGCCAACCTATCAGATCTCCTCAAATCCACCAAGCCTCTTTCCAAATCCCCTCCCACCCCCAGAACCACACCCACTCCGTGATTGCGAGCAAGATGCAAAACTTGTCCTATTTTCACCACTCCACCCCTCTCCATCCCACCTTTTAACTCTCTCCCGCCCTTCCGCCACTCCTCATGCACATCTCAGAATGTAATCTATCTTCTGACTTGCAAACTCTGCCCGGCATTTTATATAGGCCAGTGCTCTAAACCCATGAACCTCAGGGTGAACAATCATCGCGCCTCATGTAATCCCTCTTCCCCGTCCGCGGGTCTTCCCATCCCAAAACATGCCTCCCACCATAACACCCCCTTCAACCACTGTTACAATGTTTCCGTACTAGCATCCCTTCCCCCATCCGATAACCCAATAAAATTAATAACAATGGAATTGGCATTTATATGGCTGTGTAAAGCCTATCAACATCCGGGGCTCAATGTCGTTAACTAAATTGGGGGGTGGGGCTGGGGTGGATGGAGGTGGATTTGTTTCTTGCGAGGTGGTGGGACAATTTATTCATCCGCATACATTTTATCATCCTTGTCCTGGGTTTTGCCTTGTCAAACCCTTATGATGACTTGGTGAGTTCATACCTTGGTCATAGGTGTTGTGGTATCTGTGGATGAATTGTTAGTTTTCTGTGTCGCTTGTTACTATTTCCGCATCCTCCTTATTCCATCTCCGCTCCCCTCTGGCCTCCCTTTCCCCCTCCATAACCTCCGCCTTCACCCCTCTCCCACAACCCGTTCTCCGCTCCGCCTTCTCCCCTCCATATACCCTTCCTTCACCCCTCCCCCACTACCTGTTTTTCCCCTCTCCCTCGGCCCCTACTCTCTCTGCACCACGTACCCTTTTCCTCAGTCATATCTTATCTTCCGAAGAAGACGGAGCTCGAGTCCGTCGAAATTATTAAGATATTATTGTGAGTGTTCTTTTTATGTGTTCTCGTGCTTTGTGTTTCTGTTTAAGTTATATATATATATATATATATATATATATATATATATATTTATATTTATATATATATAGAAAGAACTTAGGCCGAAAAGGTTAGACATAGAAAAGGAACATGACGTAGAGGAAGACAGCTTAGGTCCAGGCATACTCGACGATGAAATAGAAAGGGCATTGAAGGAGATGAAAGCAAATAAGGCCGTGGGGGTGGACAACATACCTGTAGAACTGTTGAAATGTTTAGGAAAATTCGGGAAGAAGGCCTATATGGACTGATTTGTAGTATCTATGAAGAAGGAATCTGGCCGGAAGATTTTGTGAGATCGGTGTTAGTTCCTATTCCAAAAAAGGCAAAGTCTATATCATGTAAGGATTACAGGACAATAACTTTGATATCCCACGCAGCTAAAGTTATTCTCAGGACCATCAACAAAATGATAGTGAGTAAAGCAAATGATTACTTAGGGGATGATCAGTTTGGGTTTAAGAAGGGAAGAGGTACGCGTGATGCCATTGCAGTAATGAGATCACTAATTGAGAGGATATAGAATACAATCAGGACGTTTTTGCCTGTTTTGTAGATTCCGAAAAAACGTTTGATAGAGTGAATTGGGAAAAATTAATGCGTGTATTGCAGAAAATAGGAATGGATTGGAGGGACAGGAGACTGATCCGCAACCTGTACATGTCTCAGACTGCTCAGGTGCGAGTGGGGAACGGAAAGTCCGGATGGGCAGTGTTAGGAAGAGGGGTAAGGCAGGGTTGCCCATTGTCACCGGTGCTGTTCAACGTATATGTGGAGGAAATGATTAAGGAGGCATGGGAAGAACTGGAGGTAGGAATGAAAGTCGGAGGGGAATTCGTAAAATCGGTTAGGTTTGCTGATGACCAAGCATTAGTTGATCAGTCAGCCAAGGGGTTGCCAGCATTGCTGAGTGAATTGGAGGTTCAGTGCGATAAATATGGGATGAGAATCAATATTAATAAAACAAAGGTTATGTGATTTTCCAGAAAGAAAAAGGCTAAGCTAAATATTAAAATAGGCGGGGAAAAAATAGAGCAGGTAGAGCAGTTTACATATCTCGGAAGTGTTTTTGACGAATACGGTCAAAGTAGTAGGGACGTAAGGAGAAGAATTGCGCTAGGCAAGGAGGCTTTCTCAAGGAGGAGGGATTTGATGACGGGGACGTTCAGTAGGTATGTTAAGACAAGACTCGTAAAAACTCTGATATGGAGCGTAGCTATGTACGGCGCGGAAACGTGGTCACTGAAGCAGGAGGATAGACGTAGATTGGAGGCTTATGTAATGTGGGTGTGGAGAAGAATGGAGAAGGTGGAATGGACCGAAAGGAAAACAAATGAGGAAGTACTAGAGATGGTGGATGAGAAGAGGGGTTTGTTGAGAGAAATCGTATGGAAGCAGGAAAAATGGATGAAAGGCGTATTGAGCGGTAGTGGAATGTTGAAGAGGGTAATAGAGGGGAGAATGTTGGGCAAGCGAGGTAAGGGCAGGAACAGGATAGGGATGTTGGATGGGATGAAGGGAGGAAAGAAGTACACAGAGATGAAGAGGGACCTGATATAGATTAGTTTGCTAGGTGGGGAGTCACAAAATGTTTATTTAATAGTTGTGTCCATCCAAAAACCTACCTTAAACGGTAGATTACCCAATAATAGTATATACATATATAGATAATATATATATATATATATATACATATATAGATAATATATATATATATATATAATAATATATATACATATATATATATATATATATATATATATATATATATATATATATATATATATATTAATAAACCCGACGGCGGGTGAATATTCACACATCAGGGAAGGGGGGCCAGTTCCTTTCTGGTACCCGAAAAACCACATAGCTTGGGTGGAGCTGCAGGTGGCCGTATCGGCTTTCCCGGGAATCTAATCCGGATCCTCCGATCAGTAGTCCAACTCTCTCTACACACACACACACACACAAATATATCTATTCTCTCTGGAAATAAAAATACCCGCAAAGAATAAACTTCATTCATATCCATTCCTCCTCCACTTACCGGTACGAAAAATGCACAATCATGGTCATGGAATTCTATGAGCCCTCGACCATTATCTCTCTTCTAAGATGCTCCAGTTATGCCACATTTTGGAGACCCGGAAAGTATTAATAATCGTTCGGAAAACTGTTATTGGGATTCTCTTGATTCCTGAAAAAGAAGGCAAGGTTGTTATAGAGATGGTAGCGCACATATGGCCCCAAGTTACATCGCTAGATTCGGCTACCCGGATAAAAAAGAGAGGAAAAAACTGTCGCCGGCAATTAAAAGAGCTATTTCTTGCCTCTAACGATATGCAATTACAGCACAATTGAAACTAAGAATCAAAGTATATTTTTATTTGAAGACAAAACTTAATAATTTAGTCAAACGGGTCCCCAGAGGAATCACCAGGAATCGATTCCGGTTCGGTAGCAACGCGCTCTACTCACTGGACTGCAATCCTTCCCCCACCAATACGGGGAAACAGAAATTAAATACAAAAGTCTAATGGAGGAAAACAGGGACCGAGAGAGCTCAGTCAATCATTGGTCGATCATTTTTTTCAAAGTTACCCTTGGGCCCGATCGACGCCGGAGGCCGTGGTGTAACCAAGCGGCGGAGAGAGAGAGAGGAGGGGCGGGGTGCGAACCACTCGACCCCGACCGAGGGTGCCGAATGAGGCGTAGACTAAACCTCCACCCCTCCCTAGGGATGGCGGGAGGAGGATGTATGCGTAATAATCCCGTGTGTGGCGGGAAAGAGGGCTTTGTGAGCACCTCTTCCTGCACGAGAGCGGGGCTTGTGGGTGGGGTGCTTCGCTCCCCTCTTCTCCCACCCCCCCACCCTCTCCTCTCTCTCTCAGGAGAAGGATGCTAAAAGGGATGATGGGGTGGAAAGACGGATCGGGTAAGCAAAGACGGGAGCACCCATCCCCTCGCCCCGACTCAGGGCCCCTTTCTAAGCGTCAGCGTCGGGGATGTTGTGTACACGCGGCCGCCACCGGCTGGTAAACCGTGGAGGCTTGCGGGCCGCGCGGGGATGACTGACGCGAAAGAGGGGCCGCAACATTCAACGCAAATATTAGACACTTTTATTGGGGGGGAAATAATAATAATTCCCTCGCATAAAACCCCATTTTCCGTGAGGACTCGATCGCAGGGCCTCATAGGTATTATTTTTGGCTTTTTTTCTGCTTCTTGTCAAGTAATATTTTTTTCCGTTCACCTGGCGGAAGGATCTACACTTCTTCTATTGTCTAAGACGACCATGCGGGAATATTAATACACCACAAAGGAGTGGCTCGGATGAATTATCAAGAGATGCGAATGAGGAAGGTTAAAATGGAATTCAGGCGCCCTGAGAGAGCCCGGCGTCGAAGGCCCCGAGGAACAGCGAATGAACCCTCACCAACCACGCTATATGCCTCCCCTGAATTGGGCAATTTGTTGTACCATTCTCAGCAAAATCGAACGTGCCAACATTCAAACATACACACGGACAGGTATATTATAACCATGCGATACATTAATTTCGCGACACAATGGAATTAGAGTTACGCACAAATTTGTGCAGTGATGGATTTTTGGGAAAAGAGTAATTCTCCCACAAAAGATTGCTACCTCAAAATTAAAGAAAAATTAAGTGAACGAGACGTGACAAAATAAGTAGAGGTGTTACTTTACGTATGATCTCAACTGGGGAAAACATATACGGGGTGTGTGGAAATGCTGGGAGAAAATTAGGATTTATCAGAAGAGTATTGGGGAAATGTGGCGAGAGGGTTTAAAGATCAATTTTATGTTTTGCTAGTTAGGCCTCATTATGCTGCTGGCGTATGGGATCCTCAAGAAGTCGGCTTGGTATCCCATTTAGACCGTGCGCAGTGAAGAGGAGCTAGATTCGTAAAACGACTTAATGATACACTTAGAGCCGCATCTAGATTACTGGAGGAGCTAGGTTGAGAATAACTCACCGAACGAAGACCAAATTACAGATTAAATCCCTTTTGTATACATTTGAAGCAGGTCTCTTTAGCGATGTCATTGAATATGTACTTGCTAGCCCCATCTTACTCCTGTAGAGCAAGAGAGAGTATGGCCATGCACTTCACCGCATGTAAATAGAAGTAGAGAGTTAAGGTGCAGAACAAATAGGTTTAAGATGTTATTTCTCCCACGGACGAAAAGGGATCAGAATGACGATATTTAAAAAAAATAATTATCCTAAGTGGTTTGGTCGTCAACATCAAGTTCTCGGGCTTTCTGGTGGCCCCTTGTCTTCTTTCAGGGTCTCCTCTCCGTCCGTGTCAAGCTTCTGTACCTTAGTCCCAGCAGTTCCTCCAATTCTCTTCTCTTCCCCCCTTCTTCATCCCACTCCTCATCCTCCTTCCTTCCACCGTTACCTCCAATGCACTGTCTTCAACATGCATTCGTGGCTTAGACACTTCCCAAGCCTTCTTTTCTTCCTCTGTGCTCATTATATTATCTCCAGTAGCATAGTAAGTTGTCATTATTTCATCTTACTCTAAGTTTTATTGCTCTTCTTATACATTCGTTCGTGTCGTAGCCGTAGAAAAATATTCTAAACTTAGATACTACAGGGAACGATTTTGTAGAAAATCATGTATATTATGTAATTTAATTAATCCTTCTATTTGTAGCTAAAATTGAAGAAGCTCTTAATTTTGAAGTCGCATGATTGGTGTGGAATGGAGCACCCGCCCAAACGGTGGCTCGCAGGCAGAGTGCCAACTGGATGTCAAACCTTCTCACGCCCTACCTTTCGGGGAAGGTGAACTATGGCTGATTTTAAGCTATTTAAGGAATCATATTCACTAATTTATTCCTTGCGGTCCGTACATTCTGCTATCGCCTCCGCCTTATTTTTGCTCACCACTTCATTCGTGCATCACGTGCTCAGCCTACTTCTTCCTCTCTCTAACCATTCACCATTCTCCCATGCGTCCGTTTAGTGGTGATTCCACTCGTATCTATTCACTCAAAATGACCACGCGAGCGAAGAACCCTTTTTCACAACTGACCGGTGAATCCAATCCACATACTGTTTCGCGTACTTTTCCTCTCGGTGCATGCATGTGCCCTGAGTGTCAATCGTCCGTGGCTCTCTGAAATTCTATAGATCTCGCGAGTCCTCGGCCAGCAACGTGGGATCATCGGTGCATCCATGGAAGCACGGGTGCATTCGCATCACCAATATACCGTTGAATCCATTTTTAACGCATTTGTCCATATAGTAAATCCATTGTATTCAATACTTGCTCATTTAAACTTGTCGAATACCTTCTCCGTGTCAGAGCGCACAATACTATGTGCGTTTTACTTCGCACATCCATGCACTTTTCATGCGATTGATGAAGGACGGATAGTAAGAATGAATCGTAGCCTACGACTACCAGGTATAGAACCACAATGCACTCCTCAGATTTGGTTCAGTATCACTTTTCGCGCCTTTCTCAATCGGTAAGACCCAACACTATTCTTGGCATGCTTGTAAGAGTAACTATTTTTCTCACATTCTCAGCTGACCCCCGTTCACTCTATAATGCGGTAAAATGATTGAACTTCTTCAGTAGTTTGGCCCAAATACAAACATAATTTATAGAATCAACATGGACCATTTACACACTTACTTCACTTGCTATGCAATTTAAGATTTAACTTCACACATACCATTGCCGACTCCGGCTACTGCATTTGCATTACTTATCCCATCTGCCGCAGGTATAACCTTATTTTCATTAACCTACCCCACACTCACTTTCACCTCCAAATGAATTCGTCTCACTTTCTTAGTCTGGGTTAATTTCTCAAAAGACTACATCCAGAAGTCTCTAACACCGCTTATAACACAGATAGGAGCACCATTTCTGTTGTCCATTCCACTCATTCCATTGTCCTCTTCTTGCTTAGACTTTTTTTAATCACATTCTCGCCTTTGGCTGCAATCATCCTCCTTTAGGTTTTTTTCTTTGCTCCCGCATAACTTTCGCTTCTTCATTCCTCAAGGCATCACCCTTCACTCTCTCAACCAAACCATTTACACATTTACGCCCTACACTTTCAGCGCATTTAACTACGCATCATTCCTTTCAAACTCTCCACAGAATCATTTGCGCATTCATTACATCAGGACGCTCCATTTCGCTCGATTCAATATCTGCCTACTCTCAGTCATACATTAACACTATCTACTCAAAAAGGAATAAAGATAACTTAGCAAGGTTCACAGATTTTTGTCTTTAAAACGAGTGGTTTCGTCGAATGGTCGACATCATCAGGTGAACCATATTGGTCCAAAACACTTTCGAGATATGTAAACTGTTCTATCTGCTCTATTTTTTCCCCTCTTATTTTAAAATTTAGCTTAGCCTTTTTCTTTCTGGAAAATCGCATAACTTTTGTTTTATCAATATTGATTCTCATCCCATATCTATCGCACTAAACCTTCAATTCACTCAGCAATGCGTGAAACCCCTCGGCTGACTGAGAAACTAATGCTTGGTCATCAGCAAACCTAACCGATTTTACGATTTTTCGCCTCCGACTTTCATTCCTCCCTCCAGTTCTTCCCATGCCTCTTTAATCATTTCCTCCGCATATACATTGAACAGTACCGGTGACAATGGGCAACCCTGCCTTACACCTCTTCCTAACATCGCCCATCCGGACTCTCCGTTCCCCACTCGCACCTGAGCAGACTGAGACATGAAAAGGCGCGGATCAGTGTCCTGTCCCTCCAATCCATTCCTATTTTCTCAAATACACACATTAATTTTCCCCAATTCACTCTATCAAACGCGTGATAGATTCGATTGAATCACTCACAAGATTATTCATTACTCGAGTTTGCGGCGAGAAAGGAGAAAAAATGCCAGCCTCGCATCACGTCAAATCGGTAGTCCCAAAGAAAGATAACCCAGGGAAACTGACCAGCGATTCATCTCGACTGATGAGATTCGTTTTTCTCTCTCAAGATCGATAACAGTTGGCAGCATCACGTGCAGCAATTCAAAATTCCTAACAACGTAATAATACGGCCAGTAAATAATCAGTAGTAGTAGTTTTGTTGGGGAGGCGACCTACAGCTAAGTTCATTTGCATCATTAGGGATGGATGGGAAAGGATGAAGATGGAGAGCAACCCGGCGTCGGCATTAGCCTACTTTTAATAAAGAAAGGCGCCAAAGGGTCCACAGTTTAACGTCCCATCCGACAGATGTCGTACTCACTCAAAGTGCCCTCCACAAAGCACCTCGAGTTGGGATCGGGATACCACTGAAAAATATTTGTCTTCAGGAATTGAAGCCGCGCCCTCTCGGTGGAAAGCCTGCACTTTGGTCTCCACACCCCCCGATCCGTAAATAATCAGGAATCATCCTAATTTTTACTAATGGGCCTAACACATCCCACAAACTCCCGTGGCTTCGCGTGGGGGGCACAAGTCGTTCAGACGGGCGGCTGGAAGAGCGAGGAGGGCGCGAGGGGTGGCTGGACGATCGGCCCGGCCGCCCACGCCTGCCCCCGGCCCCACGTGATGAGTGGGCGACTGAGGGCGGTTGCCCATCCCGCGCCCTACCCCATCTGATCTCTGCTGCCAGGGCTAGATCTCGGAGATGAGGTGGAGAGAATGGAGGGCAGCTTCGTAATTTCCACAGTTTTTTATTAACCCTGTCGTTGGCCATAAAGGGATGAAGCCTCTTCTTCGTCCCCCCCGGTCTCCAGCCGGCGGTAGGGGGTGGGGACGGTCCGGCGAAGGAGCGGAGGCGGCGGAGGGGACGTGGGGGAGGGAGGGGCTGAGAACGAGGGGACGATTGAGAGAAACCCAGGGCGTGATTCAGTGCCAAGTACGGAAGATGCAGTGATTAAGCAGGGGAATGAAACGGTATTTGGAGAGACCTTGTGGAAGGCTCGCGATAAGGACAATCTCTACTGCTACATCATTTCCTGCAACACCGCCGCGGGAGCGTGTGGCATGGAGTGTCACAAGCCATTAGAATAATTAATTAATGGTTTTTGGAAAGTGATTTGTCACACATTGTGTTTCCTACTGCTGTTGTGGCAAATTGTATGAGAGAGCGATTATTCCTTATATCGATCGACTAGGTGGTTACTTTCCGTATTCAAAACTCCTCCCGCCTACGAATTTATTGCGGTGTGTAGCGATACTCCATCCGTGTTAATGATTTTCTCAATTTACTCTTGTTTCTCTACAAGTTTGTCTTAAATGCGATAATGTTTGCCTCACAGCCTAAGCTTTCCAAGAATACTATCAGACTCTTTGTGGTTATAATGGTTCTTCAAGGAGTGAGAATTTTTTCTATGCCTCGGAAGTGTTTTGGACCAATACGGTCAAAGTGGTTGGGACGTAAGGAGAAGAATTGCGCTAGGCAAGGAGGCTTTCTCAAGGAGGAGGGAGTTGATGACGGGGACGCTGAGTCGGGATGTTAAGCCAAGACTCGTAAAAACTCTGATATGGAGCGTAGCTATGTGCGGCGTGGAAACGTGGTCACTGAAGCAGGAGGATAGACGTAGATTGGAGGCTTTTGAAATGTGGGCGTGGACAAGAATGGAGAAAGTGAAATGGACCGAAAGGAAAACAAATGAGGAAGTACTGGAGATGGTGGGTGAGGAGAGAGGTTTGTTGAGAGAAATCCTATGGAGGCAGGAAAAATGGATGAAAGGCATATTGAGCGGTAGTGGAATGTTGAAGAAGGTAGTAGAGGGGAGAATGTTGGGCAAGCGAGGAAAGGGCAGGAACAGGATAGGGATGTTGGACGGGATGAAGGGAGGAAAGAATTACACAGAGATGAAGAGGGACCTGATGTAGATTAGGTTGCTGGATTGGGTTTTGTTTGGAGTTACAAAATGTTTATTTGATAGTTGTGTTCATCCAAAAACCTACCTTAACCGGTAAATTACGTAATAATAATAATATATACCGTTGTCTCCTGAAATTACGTTCTGATACCGGTCACAAACACTCTGTCTATTCAACGAGTGAGCTCTAACCGATTCTAAATAACACCTCCCTCTTTCACTTTCTCATTCGAATGTTTACTCACTCCATTCGTTTGGTTAAGCCTAGTTTCACAGTTACCCTATTTTTTTATTTCATTTTATTTTAGTACCCTGCATGCCACCGCTAGGGCGTGTGGCAGGGAGTGAAAACACATTGGACTTATTTTGACCCGAATATGACTACCGCGGTCGGGCAATATTGTTCTCATCCCCTATCGTTCATGGAAAATATTGCATATTAAATTTTTCCGTTGATATTTCTTAATTTTATTCATATGAAAAATATTAAAATATTACAAATAGTACAAATAATACAAATATTACAATAGTAAGATGACGTAATAATACATTTTCAACATCACTGCTGAAGAGAAATCCAATTTATGCAAGAGATTCAATCTATAATTAAACCATCATTGAGTGATTCCCATCCTAGCTACCCTAATATTTTGGATACGCCATTAAGTTTATCATAACAACTTTTCACAAACCTACCTCATGTATTGTGCACGCGATCCTATTCGGCAATGTTGTTAGTGTGATGATTTCCGATCACTTGGCCTGCCGATCTCGTTTCCGGTACTCTCTAGTTTCTAGGATTAAGGATTTCTTTCTACCAAAAAGTCGGAGTCACTGCTTCCTCTTCATAGCATGGGACGGTAACCGATCAGCGTATTGCTTTTACATTGCGCGAAATATTGAACGGCGTCCCTTATTCGCTAGAGACTGTGTGAAGCATATGTGCGTGTGCGCAGGTATGGATTTGCTTAGAGAATCAGGGTTTGTATTCACAGAACCAACAGATATGAGGGAAAAAGAGTGAACTGATCGAGAAGGAGTTCACATCGTAAAAGTCAAAAAAGGGTTAAAGGAAGTCTATCTTCCAACTACACGAGGGCAGAAATCTCTGGAACAGGACGACATTTAAGAAACAAACCCCGATAGACGCAAGAGAAAGAATGAGAATGCAAAGATAGAACAGTACGGAGTAAAATCTAAAGAAGGAGTAAGTCCCTGGGAAAACTTCAAATCGGGCTTTTCCAGTTACTTTGGCAGGTAGATTTAGGATACCATTTTTTCGTCGAACGATAAGGGTTATTAATAACTTTGTCCGACCACGCTAGGAGGGAAAAGTATTTTGGGTCAAAATTAGTCAGGTCAGTGACTTGATTAAGAATGAAAGCCTGCTAATTCAACTCTAATACCCGTGTTGTAATGCAGGAGACCTGTGCTGCAGAAAGTACGCACACGTATATAGTTTGCCACGACATGAGCAATAGGTAATATTCACGAGGAAATATGCCCACGAACAGGAATATAAGTATTGTGATTTGTACCTTTTTAGACTTAAAGATCTTTCTTAAAACTCTGGTGGTTCAAGAATCTTTGTAGACTAATACCCACGAGAAAATTTGGTCTAAGAGTGTAACATATGGTCAAATTGGAGTATGAAATGTAGCAATTTTAATAGATCCATCCCATTCTAACGTCATTCCAATTTTATGACACAAGAATGGTTTAATTCATAGCATCTGTTGTGGAATTGAGACCAATTACGGAAACTGGTGTATATTTCCGAACGGTAATATCTGGAAGCGTCAAGAAGCCGGGGGAGGGGGTGGGTGGCATCTATGTAAATCGGCCCGAGTGCGACTCGGCTCTCGCAGTGGGGCTTCCTGGGGGCAGTGGCCGGTAGTAGCCGCGAGGGGCCCTCGAACGACGAGCACCTCCTCTCGACAAGCACGACCATCTCCACCGACACTCGCGATTATTTCCCAAACATAGCCGGCCCCGGTGGCGGCGGGGTAACGTCCTCGTCTACCAACTGAGAGGTCAAGGGTTCGATTCCCGTCTGGGTGGATTTTTCTCTATCCAGGGCTGGGCTGTATGTAATGGTCTTCAATGTAATGTATGTAATGTAAGGGTTAGGTGGAAGAAGGGACTATTTAGTCTCAACCTCGCCCAATTAAGTCGATAATAAATAAATAAAAAAACATAATCCTCCCCTTCCCCTTTTCGCAAAGCTAACCCCCTTCCCCGGACCACCCCCCTCAATCTCGCCACGTCGATTTGGAATCACGTGATCCACTTACCCTCCCTCCCCCCCGTGCACCCCCCAATTTGTCTACGACCAATCAAATCTCCTCATCGTCCATGCTTCCGTTCAATCAAAAGATCCCTTTTAACTCAATGCGCGCGCGATTATTCATCTTCCTTCTCCTTCCACCCTTTCCACTCTCATCTCCTTCGAGGTTTTGATTCACTCACTCCCTTATTCCATCTGCGTGACGGATTCGTTCGATATTTTTTCCACTTCCGGCTAATAAATGGGTCTGTTTTTTGCCCCGGTCACGGGGGAGGGTGTATTTGAAAGTTTATTCAGGGTTGGAGTGGGGGGAGGTCGAGGAATGGTTGGGAACGAGACCCCACTCGATTAATTAGCGCCGATTTTTCATCCCGTCCTGTTTTCATTTCTCACGTGGCCAACAGTCCCGGGCATTGAGAGAGAGAGAGAAAGCGAGAGAGAGGGGCAGGGCGAAGCCTCCAGCGGGCCCCGCTCGCCCCCAGAGCGACGTCCGCGGATCACTCCTAAAATGCTGCCTCACGCTGTGGCCACCACCGTTGCGCAAGTTTCGTCGAACGATCATGCGCACGACGACATCGCCCCGTGCAAATGCTGCTTTAAACTCGGGTCATATACTGCGCGAATAGATACGCGAAAAGATACGAGTGATGAAGTTCAACAGATTCAGGCTTGAGGTCGTGGAAGTTCATCATAATGAAATAAGGACAATTTGCACTTTTCCACAGTTTATTTGACGTACGACGCGTTTCAACTCACAGAGTCATCATCAAGTACAAGACAAAATATCTCTAAAAAGGTCTCCTTACTATTTATTTTGTCTTGTACCTGATGATGACTCTGTGAGTTTGAAACGCGTCGTACGTCAAATAAACTGTGGAAAAGTGCAAATTGTCCTTATTTCAATACGAGTGATGGTCTGACAAACACCCTGCATAACACGGTGAATGATTTCGGCGATTTTCCTGCGTTAAGGGCGCGTGGGATGGTGCGATTACCTGTACGCTTATCGATATTGTGACGTCCCTGTACATTGATTCTTTCGCGATTAACAACACATCTGTTTTGGGATGGAAGTATAGACGTGTTTACATCGACTGCATTCACTTTCGGATCGCTAAAATTCAAAAAGTCCTTTTTTATTACATTTTTTTTCTCGAACTCTTCTGTTTGCTCTCCTGTACCTTCCCAGGCTCCTCTTTCTATTACTTACCCCTTGTGTCTTCCGAAAGCCTCCCATAAAACCCACAGTCACCATTAGTAACTCTTTATGCCTACCCCATTCCTCTTTCAAACTATTTTATCTCGTCCCTACTCAATTAAATATATATATATATATATATATATATATATATATATATATATATATATATATATATATATATATATATATATATTTATATACAGGATAAATATAGTATTCAACCCGAAGGTCGGTTTGGCAAATGATGGTAGAATATATTCCATTGTTTCAGGCTTTACTTCGTAGAAGTGTTTAATATCCATACTTAAAAGAAAGACTTGTACTTTTCCACAGATTTATATTAAATGGTGCAACGCGTTTCACCGACTTGCGGCATCATCAGGTACCAAGGCCCGCAAGTTGGTGAAACGTGTTGTACCATTTAATAAAATCTGTGGAAAAGTACAAGTCTTTCTTTTAAGTATGAATGATGATGGCAGAGTTCACCCAATACTAAGTCCGACGGCGTGTGAAATTCACACATCAGGGTAGGTGGGCCAGTTCCTTTCCTTGTGCCGGTTATGGTTTCCCAGAATGATATGGTACCCGAAAAACCACATAGCTTGGGTGGAGCTGCAGGTGGCCGTATCGGCTTTCCCGGGAATCTAATTCGGATCCTCCGATCAGTAGTCCAACTCTCTCTACACACACACACACACACAAATATATCTATTCTCTCTGGAAATTAAAATACCCGCAAAGAATAAACTTCATTCATATCCATTCCTCCTCCATTTACCGGTACGAAAAATGCACAATCATGGTCATGGAATTCTATGAGCCCTCGACCATTATCTCTCTTCTAAGATGCTCCAGTTATGCCACATTTGGGAGACGCGGAAAGTATTAATAATCGCTCGGAAAACTGTTATTGGGAGTCTCTTGATTCCTGAAAAAGAAGTCAAGGTTGTTATAGAGATGGGAGCGCACATATGGCCCCAAGTTACATCGCTAGATTCGGCTACCCGGATAAAAAAGAGAGGAAAAAACTGTCGCCGGCAATTAAAAGAGCTATTTCTTTCCTCTAACGATATGCAATCACAGCACAATTGAAACTAAGAATCAAAGTATATTTTTATTTGAAGACAAAACTTAATAATTTAGTCAAACACCCCAATCATTTTTATAAGTATACATGTACGAATGCGTGTATAAGTATGTACGAGTGTTGGTGCACATGAGCAAACATAGCACGCAAGCATGTGCAAGCTCACACCTGGACATGCAAGGCTGGCACCCTAAGATCCGCTTGTCCCCCGCCCCTGCGGAGGCTGGCGGAGTATATTGTAGATGTAGATACACCATCGATGCAAACGGAAAGAGTTGAATGCTTCTGAGATGTTATACCCACAGAAAATAATAATGGATAATATAAATTCAGCACAAGTATGACACACATAGGGATTTCAATTGACCTCCTAGGCATGTGCCCGAACTCATGTGATCTTCGGTCAAATGTAGAGACGCCATGGGTTCGACTATGGTTAAGAGTATCTCGGAACCATGCTAAAGCCACCGTACTTCAACGGATACTTTCATTCAAGTGAACAGCTGATTGAAAGGCTTGGATGAACTTTTGAAGTTAAGTCAAGAGATATATTGCAATTTTAAAAAGAAAATTGCCTCAAATAATTATTCCGTGTATTAATAATCTTCTAAAATTAATTTTTAAAAGGTTACAATTTAGATTTAATTTGGATTGGAAATTTAAAAAAAGAAAATTGCCTAAAATTATTATTCCAAATAAAATAAGGGTTTTTTAAGAATTAAAATTTTAAAAGTAACAATTTGGATGCCATATGCGTTAAAAAAATTCCCTGCATATCGCTTCGTCCTCTGGTAAATCATGAAATCTTCCTTGGGCGAAAACGATCGGAAACATAATATAAAAAAATGCCTCGAACTGATTCACCTTAAGCTCTCCCTTTCGCCCTTTTTTATACAATTCTGCACTTGGATTGATCTATAGTATATTATAATAAAATTTATTAAATGTATGAGCTTTTAAGATATTCTCGTATGCCCAAACTCATTTGATCTTCGGTCAAAGGTAAAGACGGCATGGGGTCGACTATGGTTAAGAGTCTCACGAAACCATGCTAAAGCCGCCGTACTTCATTGGGTACTTTTATTTACGTGAACAACTGATTCAAAGGCTTGGCTGAATTTTTGAGGTTAAGTCCATAGATATATTGCAATTTAAAAAGAAAATTTGCAGCAATGATTATTCCGAATAGTAATAATTTTCCATTAAGATCCGCCATCAATATCGCCGTTCTTCCAAATTGCAAGCTTAACATTAGAACGTCTTTATTTTTATAGGATGCACATTTTTGCGAGTGATAGCATTTATATCCTTTCTTAAAGAGGGACATATCTCCCTTCGCCTCATAAAATCCTCCGAGTTCCAATGAGAAAAAGGTCATAAACGTCCGACTGGGTAAAAGGAAGGAGTTCCAAGCGCCACGCAGCATGGACTAGTTTCAAAAGCAAACCCGGATGACGTAACACGCGCCCATCACGAGTAATTTACGACTCGCGAGAGGATCAGGGGTTAGAGGAAATTTGATGGCGGCCATAAAAGTGGTGTAAAACAACATCCACAGTTAAAAGCAACTGAATTTTTGGGGGGGATTGGCCAATACAGATAATCATAGAAGATTAATTTCTTGTGCACTTCCTCGCGACATCATCAACAGTGAATGGTGCCAACGGGGATTTTCATTCACATCCCTAGTGAAGCCGTCGCCAAAGAAGACCAGAGGATCGGAGGGAAGTGGAGAGAGCATATCTAGAGAGGGGAGGGGAGAGGGCTGTCGGGAGAAATGGAAGGCAACCACGAATCGTGGGAGCACAACGTTCTGATTTGTGACTGAATGATGTAGACTGTAATACAAAGGAAGGACTTAGGTAAGATAGGACTTGGGCGGAAAAAATTAGTCACGCTGGATGGAAAGAAAATAGGTAGAATGACAGTGATATTTAAAGAGAGTTTCGAGTAGTTTGGGATGTTAAGTCGTGTTATTAGAGGCGAGCCTAAAAAAACCAAGGGGTGCAATATAAAAGATATTTGGAATATGGTGGAACAATTTTACGCTTCTCAGTAGTGTTTTGGAGTAAAATGGTCAAAGCAGGAGAGGCAAAAGGAGAGAAAATGCATTACGCGAAGAAGCTTTCACGAAAAGGAGGGAATCGATGACAGGGACGTTGAGTAAGGACGTTAAGAATTTGCCTTAAGATTACCTTAAGATTGCCTTAAGAATTTGCGTTAAGCCTTGTTAAATCATTGATATGGAGCGTAGTTATGTAGAGTGTGATAACATGATCATTGAAGTCTGATGATTGGAGTGGATTTGAAGATTCTGAAACACGGTTGTGGAGAAGCTGAGGTGCAGCGAAAGGAAAACAAATGAGGAAGTGCTGTGTATGGTGGGAGAGGAGAGGGGTTTCTAAGGAGGAACAGAACAGGGGCGTCCACATAAAACCTACCTTAACCGGTGGATTACCGATTGTAATAATAATAATTACTATATATATATATATATGTATAGAAAATAGAGTATAGTCTTTTAAAATATATATATATATATATATATATATATATATATATATATATATATATATATATATATTGAATTCTGCAGGAGACAGGGGTTAGTCATCACCAACACATGGTTTAGACACCACAAAAGGCGTAGGTATACATGGAAAATTCCAGGTGACTCAGAAAGGTATCAGTTAGATTATATTATGGTTAGGCACAGGTTTAGGAACAGTGTGATAAATTCGCACAGTTTCCCAGGAGCGGATGCGGACTCTGACCACAATTTAGTTGTTATGAAATGTAATGTTCGTTTCAAGAAGATAAGGCAAGGGCGGCGGGTTAGGAAATGGAATTTAGAAGCAGTAAATGGATTAACGAGGAAGGAGTATCAGCAGGCTGTAGAGAAAATGTTGGATGACGGTAAAGAACTGAGTACTATCGAAGAAAAATGGGAATGTATCAAGAAAGAAAAAATTGGAAGCCGCTAAAGACACTATAGGAATCGTTAACGGGAAAAGGATAAGGAAACCATGGGTAACGGATGAGATGATTGCAAAGATGGATGAGAGAAGAAGAAAAAAAATGTAAACACAGAGTTAGGCAAAATGAAGTACAAAGAGTTAAACAATAATTTGAGAAGGGCCACAAATAAAGCAAAAGAAGAATGGTGGAAAACGCAATGCGAGGATATGGAAAGTTTACAGAAGAAGGGTGGAATTGGTGCTCTATACAGCAAGGTTAAGTTATTATCAGGAAGTAAGAAGGCAAGATCTGTGCTAACAGTTAAAGATAAATGGGGTAAGATAATAGTTGAACCAGGAAAAATCCAAGAGAGATGGAAGGAATATATAGAAACACTGTATGGTAAAGAACTTAGGCCGACAAGGTTAGACATAGAAAAGGAACATGACGTAGAAGAAGATAGCTTAGGTCCAGGCATACTCGACGATGAAATAGAAAGGGCATTAAAGGAGATGAAAGCAAATAAGGCTGTGGGGGTGGACAATATTCCTGTAGAAATGTTGAAATGGTTAGGGAAAGGTGGGAAGAAGGCCATATATGGACTGATTCGTAGTATCTATGAGGAAGGAATCTGGCCGGAAGATTTTGTGAGATCGGTGTTAGTTCCTATTCCAAAAAAGGCAAAGGCTTCGTCATGTGAGGATTACAGAACAATAAGTTTGATATCCCACGCAGCTAAAGTTATCCTCAGGATCATCAACAAAAGGATAGAGAGTAAGGCAAATGATTACTTAGGGGATGATCAGTTTGGGTTCAGGAAAGGAAGAGGTACGCGTGATGCCATTGCAGTAATGAGATCACTAGTCGAGAGGAATATAGAATACAATCAGGACATTTTTGCCTGTTTTGTAGATTTCGAAAAAGCGTTTGATAGAGTGAATTGGGAAAAATTAATGCGTGTATTGCAGAAAATAGGAATGGATTGGAGGGACAGGAGACTGATCCGCAACCTGTACATGTCTCAGACGGCTCAGGTGCGAGTGGGGAACGGAGAGTCCGGATGGGCAGTGTTAGGAAGAGGTGTAAGGCAGGGTTGCCCATTGTCACCGGTACTGTTCAACGTATATGTAGAGGAAATGATTAAAGAGGCATGGGAAGAACTGGAGGTAGGAATGAAAGTCGGAGGGGAATTCGTAAAATCGGTTAGGTTTGCTGATGACCAAGCATTAGTTGCTCAGTCAGCCAAGGGGTTGCAAGCATTGTTGAGTGAATTGGAGGTTCAGTGCGATAAATATGGGATGAGAATCAACATTAATAAAACAAAGGTTATGCGATTTTCCAGAAAGAAAAAGGCTAAGCTAAATATTAAAATAGGCGGGGAAAAAATAGAGCAGGTAGAACAGTTTACATATCTCGGAAGTATTTTGGACCAATACGGTCAAAGTGGTAGGGACGTAAGGAGAAGAATTGCGCTAGGCAAGGAGGCTTTCTCAAGGAGGAGGGAGTTGATGACGGGGACGTTGAGTAGGGATGTTAAGACAAGACTCGTAAAAACTCTGATATGGAGCGTAGCTATGTACGGCGCGGAAACGTGGTCGCTGAAGCAGGAGGATAGACGTAGATTGGAGGCTTTTGAAATGTGGGTGTGGAGAAGAATGGAGAAGGTGAAATGGACCGAAAGGAAAACAAATGAGGAAGTACTAGAAATGGTGGGGGAGGAGAGGGGTTTGTTGAGAGAAATCCTATGGAGGCAGGAAAAATGGATGAAAGGCGTATTGAGCGGTAGTGGAATGTTGAAGAGGGTAATAGAGGGGAGAATGTTGGGCAAGCGAGGTAAGGGTAGGAACAGGATAGGGATGTTGGACGGGATGAAGGGAGGAAAGAAGTACACCGAGATGAAGAGGGACCTGATATAGATTAGTTGCTAGGTGGGGAGTCACAAAATGTTTATTTTGATAGTTGTGTCCATCCAAAAACCTACCTTAACCGGTAGATTACCTAATAATAATATATATATATATATTATACAGGAATGTGAAATAATATATATATATATATATTTCTCCTCCTGTGTTTGTCAATTTCTCCTTTGGTGGGTGTAACAGCTCCCTAACGCCATCTTCTGGGTAATGATTCGGAGCACTTTGGCGCTTTATAAGATCGCAGATTTCAATGTAAAAGTACTCTTCCTCGATAGCTCAGGTGGTTTAGAGCATCCGCCCGGCAAGTGCAGAGATCCGGTGTTCAAGTCCCGGTCGAAGAAAATATTTTTACATTCGTGATCTGCTCACATCCGCCATCCCCACCTCTGTTGTGTTCGTCCTTTATATGTGTTCCTTTACCATTTTCCATATCTCTATTTCAATTTGAATGAATATATATATATATATATATATATATATATATATATATATATATATATTATTTCACATTCCTGTAGAACTGTTGAAATATTTAGGA
Organism: Hetaerina titia; assembly: GCA_037158775.1. NCBI lineage: Eukaryota > Metazoa > Arthropoda > Insecta > Odonata > Calopterygidae > Hetaerina > Hetaerina titia. The sequence goes on from CM073770.1 coordinate 1,559,439, forward strand.
AAATGCGGGAAGAAGGCCCTATATGGACTGATTCGTAGTATCTATGAAGAAGGAATCTAGCCGGAAGATTTTGTGAGATCGGTGTTCGTTCCTATTCCAAAAAAGCCAAAGGCTATATCATGTGAGGATTACAGAACAATAACTTTGATATCCCACGCAGCTAAAGTTATTCTCAGGATCATCAACAAAATGATAGTGAGTAAAGCAAATGATTACTTAGGGGATGATCAGTTTGGGTTTAAGAAAGGAAGAGGTACGCGTGATGCCATTGCAGTAATGAGATCACTAATTGAGAGGAATATAGAATACAATCAGGACGTTTTTGCCTGTTTTGTAGATTTCTAAAAAGTGTTTGATAGAGTGAATTGGGAAAAATTAATGCGTGTATTGCAGAAAATAGGAATGGATTGGATTAGGGACAGGGGACTGATCCGTAATCTGTACATGTCTCAGACTGCTCAGGTGCGAGTGGGGAACGGAGAGTCCGGATGGGCAGCGTTAGGAAGAGGTGTAAGGCAGGGTTGCCCATTGTCACCGGTGCTGTTCAACGTATACGTGGAGGAGATTAAAGGAGGAGGATGATTAAAGAGGCATGGGAAGAATTGGACGTGGGAATGAAAGTTGGAGGTGAATTCGTAAAATCCGCTAGGTTTGCTGATGACCAAGCATTAGTTCCACAGTCAGCCCAGGGGTTGCAAGCATTGCTGAGTGAATTGGAGGTTCAGTGCAATAGATATGGGATGAGAATCAATATTAATAAAACAAAGGTTATGCGATTTTACCAGGAAGAAGAAGGCTAAGCGAAACATTGAAATAGGAGGGGAAAAAATAGAGCAGGTAAAACAGTTTACATATTTCGGAAGTGTTTTGGACCAATACGGTCAAAGTAGTAGGGACGTAAGGAGAAGAATTGCACTAGGCAAGGAAGCTTTCTCAAGGTGAAGGAGTTGATGACGGGGACGTTGAATAGGAAGGTTAAGGAAAGACTCGTAAAAACTCTGATATGGAGCGTAACTATGTACGGCGCGGAAACGTGGTCACTGAAGCAGGAGGATAGACGTAGATTGGAGGCTTTTGAAATGTGGGTGTGGAAAAGAATGAAGAAGGTGAAATGGACCGAAATGAAAACAAATGAGGAAGTACTGGAGATGGTGGGAGAGGAGAAGGGTTTGTTGAGAGAAATCCTATGGACGCTGGAAAAATGGATGAAAGGCCTATTGAGCGGAAGTGGAATGTTGAAGAAGGTAATAGAGGGGAGAATGTTGGGCAAGCGAGGGAAGGGCAGGAACAGGATAGGTATGTTGGACGGGATGAAGGGAGGAAAGAAGCACACAGAGATGAAGAGGGACCTGATTTAGAGTAGGTTGCTGGATTGGGTTTTGTTTGGAGTTACAAAATGTTTATTTGATAGTTGTGTCTCTCCAAAAACCTACCTTAACCGGTATATTACGTAATAATACATAAATATATACATTATTAATTATAAAATGGAGAGAAGAATTAAGTATAAGGAACTCAAAAGCGGTTAATTGTGACACCGGACTTCCTGCTGCGTTTTGCTAGGAGAAGTATAAAAATACATAGTTTTTACCGTTGTATTATCCGTGTCCAAAACCTACTTTAAACGGTTTTTTCGTTTGGTTGGACTGAGGTAGCAATCACCTCGTTTTACGAGGGTTAGAAGCGATATCTATGAAAAAGAAGGGATATGCCATAAGCTATCGTTAAATGATTTACCTTGCAGCCAGTAACTCAAGTGTGATTAAATTGTTAATGATTCGGTTTTTTTTCTATAACTACGTATGTGTATCAATTACAGCACCCATACCCTTTGTATGTTATCTAAGCGGTATAGCTTTTATCTTCCTTTTCATAGCATATAAGTTTGAAAAGGAATAATTTTGCAGGAAGGTCATGAAATTTAAAAATCTGTGTACATGCCCGGGTCTATAAGCTCGTAGGTGGTACCGAAAAGCGGAGATTCCTACACGGGGTATGGAGGATTTTTTATAACTTGTTACGGGGGTCAAGTACAACATCTGAGCAAATTGCCACGTTTATCTTAGATATTTTTACTCCTTAGGTCAAAAGTGAGTTAAATTTATTCAGCAAAAAGCAGTTAGACTACCGTCAGGGAGAATTTCTTGTCCGTTGGTCATTGGGCTTCCTCGTCCTCTTGTGGCAGAGACCGATGGAATTTCTGCACAAACGACCAATCGGCGAAAGTTACTGCCGAAGGGGGCGGACCCAAATGAACTAAATCAGAGGAAGGGCAGTGAGACGCACTATTGACGGGTTAGCAAGAAAAAAGGCGGAACACGGAAAAGTTTTGAAATAAACAATTAATACTAGAGCTATGGAAGGCGGGGGTACCACTCAAAAACATCGTTTCGTTGCCATTTACCGAACGAGGGAGCGACATATGTGCTGTTTCAGTCGTTCGCGGAAACGCTGCGAGAGAAGGAGAGACATTTCGTGCCGTTTTGCAATCCCGCACTACCTCCTGCAAGCCCTTCAATCAGTGCAGTCCCACAAAAGTAACTTTCACGAATGATTCACGTGAGGTGCCCGAAACACGGCTTCCTCGGCAATCGCCATGGCGGGGTGTCCGACCAGCGTGACCTTGTGCGCTAGGGATAGAATGGCCGATAGGGTTACTCACGCGGCGGCGGGTATTGGAGCACGGCCGCGGCGGCTGGATGGTGCTGGTGTCGGTGATGGTGTAGAAAGAGGCCAGCGGTGGCATAGGCGGCGTATGTCGGGGCACCTGGGGCCGCGGCCAGCCGATGTCCCCCTTGAGCGGGCCCCAGGGGATCTTCGGGCCGCGGGTAGGGCGAGCTGGCGGGGGAGGAGGATGGGGCGGCGAAAGGCGAGGGGAGCGGGGGGTGGTGGTGGTACGCGACGGGGGCATCGCCGGTGCACGCGAGGAGGCCCCTGGGCATCACCACCAGGGGGCGAGAGGCCGGCGGCGAGAGGGACTGGTAGGGGGCGGGGGGGCTGCTGCCGCCGTTACCGGGGGCATCCGGGAGGGGTGTCGTCGTGGCGCTGCTGCTGTGCTGCGAGGAACCCTCTGCTGGAGAGAGAAAGAGAGAGAGAGAGTGAAGGGGTGGATGGCCGGTTGGGGGGGCGAGGGCGAAACCTCACCGAAAGACGCAGAGCCAAGGCCACCTAAATACAGGTCGCCACGAGGGTGAGCGGCACGGGGTGTCTGGTCGGCCGGCATTACTGTCATTGGTATTTACTGGCATTCCGTTCAATTTTTTTCGGGAAGTTGGTACATAGGATGTACTAACACTGCCAACATTTAGTGTCAGGCATCGTGCGTAAGGGAAAGAATTCAGGCTGGGAGCCCCTTGCAATATGAAGAGAACAAGCGAGACTTGGACTTTTAGAGAGACTCAGAAGCAGCGAGTTTAACAATGACACTAAAGGAATTATAATGGCCCCACACTATTTAGGTAGATCAGACCACAAAGATAAAATAAGGGAGATAGATTCCAATACAGATTGATTCAAATACTCATTCTTTCCCAAATCAATCAGAAATCATAATAGTAAGAATCCGAAGAGTCTTTAGAAACATTAAATACATTTTAGTTGCAAGTCGGAACAAAATTAAAAATTCAAAGATTGTACATGTGTATGTTTGTTGGTAGTTTGTGGGTTTGTATGTGTGTGAAAGGGTTGGGGCGAAAGGGTTCGTGCATGAATGTTTGCCATGTTTGGTTTGTGAGCTGTTGATTTGTAGCTACTACATGCGGTATTTTGTTTTCTAAAGTACGGGTGGTGCCCTAGCATCCCCCGCCACACGCCCTTGCGGCGGGTTGCGGGGTATTAAGTAGATGTAGATGAAGAATTCCTTATGAGAATTTCAATTGACTTCCCCCATCACAAGGCATATGCCCGAACTCATTTGATCTTCGATCAAAGGTAGAGACAATATGGGGTCAACTATGTTTAAGAGTCTCTCGTAACCATGCTAAAGCCGCCGTACTTCAGCGGATACATTCATTCAAGTGAACAGCTGATTGAAAGGCTTGGATGAACTTTTGAATTTAAGTCAAGAGATATATTGCAATTTTAAAAGAAAATTACCTCAAATAATTATTCCGTGTCATAATAATCCTCTAGAATTAATTTTTAAAAGGTTACAATTTTGATTTAATTTGGATTGGAAATTTAAAAAAGAAAATTACCTAAAATTATTATTCCAAATAAAATAAGGGTTTTTTAAGAATTAAAATTTTAAAAGTAACAATTTGGATGCCATATGCGTTAAAAAAATTCCCTGCATATCGCTTCGTCCTCTCATAAATCATGAAATCTTCCTTGGGCGAAAGTGATCGGAAATATAATATAAAAAAATACCTCGAACTGATTCACCATAAGTTCTCCCTTTCGCCCTTACTATATAATTCTGTACTTGGATTGGTCTACATTATAAGCAAATTTATTAAACATATAAGCTTCTAAGATTGTTTGACCATGGCCCTGAAAGATACTGCACTTTTAGATCAAAATTAATATGGCACAACAATTATAAATGTATTCCACTTCATAGTTTCGGTCCCTCTGAATATAGTATTGGAAGTGTTTCGAACCAAGGTGGTAAAAGATTTAGTGACATAAGAACGAGAGGAAGTAACTTATTTTTTTACTACTCCTTTACGCATTTATTGCAGTATAAAAATCATAATGTCAGTAATCTTCAGGTACGAGTACATGTCTGAGGATGGCGTGTAGTTAACGCCATGTAGCCTTAAGCATGTACCTGATGATGACACACTAACGTCGAAACTCGTTGTAAATCATCAATGATATTATAGTGGATAAGTACTACCCTAAGTTCATCATCATTAGTATTTCAATCCTAGGATTGGTTTACAGTTTTACTTCCCTCCATTCTACACAGTTTAATGCCAATTCTCTCAATCCCTGATACCTTCTCTGTTTTACGTCCTAAATTTGTGTATGTCTCTAGGTCTTCCTCGTGGAATCTTCCCTTTCATTTTTCCTTCTATTATATTCCTAATCAATCCATTGTACCCCAATATGTGTCCATTGCATCTTTTCTTCTCTGCTGTAGACTTCTCCATATTGTCCTATCCTCTTCTGCTCTTCTATATACTTTCTCGTTCCTTATTTTGTCTATCAATTTAATCTTCATTTCTCCTCCAGCACCATGTTTCAAAGGCTTCTATTCTTCGTTGGTGCACTTTTCTAATGTTCAAAATCTCGGAACCATAGAGCGCCATGCTCCACACGAAAGTCGTGACGAATTGCTTCCTTGTTTCCGGTCTTAGGTTCTTTGAACATAGTAATTGCCTCTTCTTCATGAATGCGTTCTTAGCTTGGGCTATTCTTCGCTTAATGTTGGGCGAATTTCCTCCATCCTATGTTATACTGCTGCCGGAGTAGATGAAGGATTCCGCTTGTTCTAGTTTCACCCCTCGAATTGTGATATCTGCATTCAGCTTCTCACTTCCGCACACAAGGATTTTAGTTTTCTTCTTGTTGATGTTCATATTATATTCCCCCAGCACTTGATCCACAGCACTTAGAGTTGCTTGCAGGCCCTCTCGCGTCTCTGCTAATACTGCAATGTCATCTGCAAACCAGGGCATGTTGATTTCTCCTCCATTTATCTTGACTCCTTTGATACCAAATTCTTGCGTACCTTTTATTGCTTCTTCCAGGTATACGATGAATGTTGCCGGCGAGAGGTTGGATCCTTTTCCTTCGTTCCTGCATTCCTTTGTTTATTTTGGCCATTCCATTTTTTGCTTGCATTGTTGTAACCTGATTCTTGTAGAGGTAATGGATAATTTTTCTGTCGTTGTAGTTCAATCCAAGCGCTTCTAATATCTTGAACATCCGGTTCCATTCGACGTTGTCGAAAGCCTTCTTCGAGTCCACGAATACTACAGGTAATGGCTTATTTAGGTATCTCATTTTTTCTGCCAGAACTCTCAGGCTTAAAACTGCCTCCCTTGCTCCTCGGTTTTTCCTCAATCCGAATTGGTTTTATCTTCCTTCTATCCTTCCTTCTATTCATCCGAGTAAGAATTTTCGACGCTTGAGTCAACAGGCTCACTGTTCTGTGTTCCTCACATTTTTCTGTTTTCGGTTTCTTTGGTATTGCAATCATTATACTTTTCTCGAAGTCTTCTGGTATCTCTCCGCTGTCGTAGCTATCTTTAGTTATTCCATAGAGGGCATCCTTCGCTTTGACCCCGGGCGCCTTGCGTATTTCTCCGTTTCTTTTGTCAACTCCTGATGCTTTATTGTTTCTCAGTTCTACCCCGGCTCTCTCGAATACACTTCTTAATATCTGCGAACCCCGATCGTCTTTAACTATCATGCTTCCCTCTTTCATTAAGCCATCTTCTAGTGGTTTGGGAGCTTGATAGGGTAGTTTAGTGTATTCTTTCCATCCATTCCCAATGTCGTCATCATCTATTAGTATGTTGCCATTAGTGGCTCGGATGTTCTGCGATTTTGTTTTTCTTTCTCCGAGTTACCTCTTCACTAGTTTATAAGCCATCTTGCTATTTCCCTTTTTCATTTTGTCATTAATGTCCTCACAGCAGCTTTCCATCCTCTCTTCCTATGCCTTCTTGCACTCTCGTATGACCTGGTTCCGCAACTGTTTTTAGAGGTCTTCTTTACGCCCATTTCTTGGATTCTAGTATTTTCTTCTTTACTCTATGAGACCCATATTTGAGTTGTTATCCATGGCTTCTTAGATATTTCCGCCTTACTCACAAGTAGCTGATCTGCAGCTTTGGTAATTATATTCTTCATTTCTTTCCATCGACCGTCAGTGCTGGTATTTTCATTATTTCCTTCCATTTCCCTTTCAATAGCCGTGGTGAACTTTTCTCTTGCGCTCTTTACTTTTAGAATTTTGTGTCCCATCTGGGTTGTTTTGTCCCTTTCTTCAGCTTCTTATATCGCAGTCTGCTGTCCATCACCGGGTTGTGATCGCCATTTTTATCTGGGCCGGGGTAGCTCTTACCCTTCTTAACTTGGTTCTTGTTTCTCTTCCTGACAAGTATGTAGTCTATTTGATATCGTCCTTTGTCTCCAGACATCTTACACATTCAAAAACGAAATCCAATGTCGAGTATTTGGCCAATATGGATCGTCTCTTCTTCTGGCTATGCATATCATGAAACGCACCGTTCCTATCCTTTATGATGTTGTATGCTTGCTAACCTACCGTCCATTCTCCTCTTGTGTTTGTCTATTTCTCCTTTGGTAGGTGTAACAGCTCCCTAACGCCATCTCCTGGGCAATGAATCGGAGCACTTTGCCGCTTTATAAGATCGCAGATTTCAGTGTAAAAGTACATTTTCTCGAAAGCTCAAGTGGTTAGAGCATCCGCCCGGTAAGTGGAGAGTTCCGGTGTTCAAGTCCCGGTCGAGGAAAATATTTCTACATTTGTGATCTGCTCAAGTCCGCCTTCCCCACCTCTCTTGTGTTCCTTTCCCATTTCCTTATCTCTATATCTATATGAATATATATATATATATATATATGCGGGTCGCGGTGGTCTAGTGGGTAGAGCGTTGGACTACTGACCAGAGGGTCCCGGGTTTGATTCCCGGCCAAGGCCCTCTGGGCACCTGAAGCTCCACCCAAGCTAGTTGATTTTTCGGGTACCAGATCTTCCTGGGAAACCATAACCGGCACAGGGAAAGGAACTGGCCCCCCTACCCTGATGTGTGATTATTCACACGCCGTTGGGCTTGGTACATGGGTGAGCTCTACCATCACCTACTAAACCGACCTTCGGGTTGATTACAGTGTTTATGGTTTTTATATATTATATTATATTTTATTAGGTAATCTACCGGTTAAGGTAGGTTTTTGGATGGACCCAACTATCAAATAAACATTTTCTGAATCCCCACCTAGCAAACTAATCTATATCAGGTCCCTCTTCATCTCGGGGTACCTCCTTCCTCCCTTCATCCCGTCCAACATCCCTATCCTGTTCCTACCCTTACCTCGCTTGCCCAACATTCTCCCCTCTATTACTCTCTTCAACATTCCACTACCGCTCAATACGCCTTTCATCCATTTTTCCTGCCTCCATAGGATTTCTCTCAACAAACCCCTCTCCTCCCCCACCATTTCTAGTACTTCCTCATTTGTTTTCCTTTCGGTCCATTTCACCTTCTCCATTCTTCTCCACACCCACATTTCAAAAGCCTCCAATCTACGTCTATCCTCCTGCTTCAGCGACCACGTTTCCGCGCCGTACATAGCTACGCTCCATATCAGAGTTTTTACGAGTCTTGTCTTAACATCCCTACTCAACGTCCCCGTCATCAACTCCCTCCTCCTTGAGAAAGCCTCCTTGCCTAGCGCAATTCTTCTCCTTACGTCCCTACCACTTTGACCGTGTTGGTCAAAAAAACTTCCATATATGGCCTTCTTCCCACCTTTCCCTAACCATTTCAACATTTCTTCAGGAATATTGTCCACCCCCACAGCCTTATTTGCTTTCATCTCCTTTAATGCCCTTTCTATTTCATCGTCGAGTATGCCTGGACCTAAGCTATCTTCTTCTACGTCATGTTCCTTTTCTATGTCTAACCTTGTCGGCCTAAGTTCTTTACCATACAGTGTTTCTATATATTCCTTCCATCTCTCTTGGATTTTTCCTGGTTCAACTATTATCTTATCCCATTTATCTTTAACTGTTAGCACAGATCTTGCCTTCTTACTTCCCGATAATAACTTAACCTTGCTGTATAGAGCACCAATTTCACCCTTCTTCTGTAAACTTCCCATATCCTCGCATTGCGTTTTCCACCATTCTTCTTTTGCTTTATTTGTGGCCCTTCTCAATTTATTGTTTAACTCTTTGTACTTCATTTTGCCTAACTCTGTGTTTACATTTTTCCATCTTCTTCTCTCATCCATCTTTGCAATCATCTCATCCGTTACCCATGGTTTCCTTATCCTTTTCCCGTTAACGGTTCCTATAGTGTCTTTAGCGGCTTCCAATATCCCTTTCTTGATACATTCCCATTTTTCTTCGATAGTACTCAGTTCTATACCGTCATCCAACATTTTCTCTACAGCCTGCTGATACTCCTTCCTCGTTAATCCATTGACTGCTTCTAAATTCCATTTCCTAACCCGCCGCCCTTGCCTTATCTTCTTGAAACGAACATTACATTTCATAACAACTAAATTGTGGTCAGAGTCCGCATCCGCTCCTGGGAAACTGTGCGAATCCTATATATTATATTATATTGTATTGTATTGTATTGTATTAATTAAATTATATTATATTATATTATAAAACCATAAACACAGTAATCAACCCGAAGGTCGGTTTAGTAGGTGATGGTAGAGCTCACCCGTGTACCAAGCCCAACGGCGTGTGAATATTCACACATCAGGGTATGGGGGCCAGTTCCTTTCCCTGTGCCGGTTATGGTTTCCCAGGAAAATCTGGTACCCGAAAAATCAACTAGCTTGGGTGGAGCTGCAGGTGCCCAAAGTGCCTTGCCCGGGAATCGAACCCGGGACCCTCCGGTCAGTAGTCCAACGCTCTACCCTCTAGACCACCGGTACCCGCATATTATATTATATTATATTATATTATATTATATTATATTATATTATATTATATTATATTATATTATATTATATTATATTATATTATATTATATTATATTATATTATATTATATTATATTATATTATATTATATTATATTATATTATATTATATTATATTATATTATATTATATTATATTATATTATATTATATTATATTATATTATATTATATTATATTATATTATATTATATTATATTATATTATATTATATTATATTATATTATATTATATTATATTATATTATATTATATTATATTATATTATATTATATTATAAATATATTTCTCATTCGTATCTCATTCATACGCTCAGCTACTAGATCACCCAGTAACCACTCCCATTCCTTTCTTCTATATTCTCCCAACAGCCGTCTTTTTTCCTCTTCCATGTCTAGCATTTATTGGCCCTTTTTTCTTTTTCTACATTTTCTTTTTTCCTTTTTCCTCCACGCTTATTCACAAGTTTCAAAATATTCCATCTTTGCTCACACTTTGTTTCGCCGCAATAACCAAAATTCATAATGGTGTGTCTCAGCCTAAATGGTGACCTGATACTCAAGCCGATATTTTTCCCTTTCCGTATACCATGGGTCATGGACATACTACGGAAAAAATGCATCATAAAGGACATTACAGTATTCGCCTACTTTCAACAAAAGAAAAATGCAGCATGGTCCTTAAGAATAATCACGATAATTCTTGATTATACATGTCGAGGAAGTAAGAAAGCAGCTGTGTTTGAAGACCAATTCATCCGTTGGGCAATGGGAAAATAGTTGTAAGTGTTTCGGCGTGTCCGGTTTGCCCTGAGTTTCAACGGTCTAAAATTTTGCACCCGCTGAATCACTAGACCCGAGATCATCATGAGCTCATGAAAGGCATTTCAAAAATAGGCGCATTCGCTCGCCACGATTATGGGCCACTTTAGAGAGCCGGAGGGAAGGGATTTTCTCGCCGCGACTTATCGACTCCCGCGAAGGAGAGCTATAAGTGCGTTCCACGCGGCCCGCTCCGCCCCGCGCGCCCTCCGGCACCCACCCCGAGTCGCCCAAGACAAAACCGATTGCGACAGACACGCACATCTGCACGCGGGCGTCGGGGAAGTCCCCCACCCACGAAGAGCCCTTCCCGTGAAAAGCCGTAATTCCGCGGGGGGGTGCAAAAGGGCCCCGCGGGAGGAGGAAGTGTAATTCGTCAGATCGTACTTAAAAATGTCTGCGTGTCTCCTTCAAACGGCGCCCCTTTGGGAAACACGGCGAGTTATTTCGGGGCGGCGAACGGAGAGGCCCTTCATCCATCCCTCCTCCCGCCCCCGCCCCCTCCGCCCCCGTCAAACTCTTCTTCTGGCGAGACTCACCACCCCCCTCCCGTCTCCACCATCAAATCCTCCGTGATTTAGGCTCTATTTGCTTAGCTGCCATTTTTACGGGCACAAACCCCCCTCCCCCAATCAACCCTTCCTGCCGCCCACTCCCCCCCCCTTGCCCGGATCGAGAAGAAGATATTCAGATTCCACGAAAAGCGTGCGCCCTCCGTTCGAGTGCGTGTTATTTCTAATCCCGCCATCCACCACCCACTCGCCCCCCATTCCCCCTCTTCTCTCCACGGCCCCACCAATGGACAGTGGCCACGCCCCCCTCCGCCTCCCCCCCACGCCACTCCCCCCCCCTGCTCAGCATTCCTCGTCGCCCGGGGCGCGAAGGACACACCCCCGCCTCCATCCCCTCTGAACACCCCCTTCGCAAGCATACGCACACACAATACAGGGAACCGCTGACAATCTTTCCAAACCGCACTTTTGAAATGACTTATTTTCCGACCCCGGTGGCGGCGGGGTAACGTTCTCATCTCCCATTCCAACGATCTCGGGTTCGATTCTCGCCTGGGTGGGTTTTCCTCCACCGAGGGATTGCGTGTTCGTAAATGTGATCGTTGTTCTCATTGTTAATTGTCCGATGAAAAGGCCAAATGAGCTGTTGTTTTCGGACTAACACTAAATAAATAAATAAATTTTCGCTCGGTGACCAAAATGAGGAATGAATTCGCAGAAATGTTAAAAGCCCCGTGGGAGAGGGAGAGCTCCTTACTCTAGAGAAACCGGGTTCGATTCCGGCCGGGTTCTGAGACAGCTGGAAACCTCGCGCTCTGTGGCTTTATGGATCTTCCAGATCTTACGAGGGAACCGAATGGTGCCCCCAAGGGTCTAGCCCCCTTCACTCCCTGCACCAAACGACATCCCCCCTCCCCACTGCCAGCAATGGGCATTCCGAAAACGCCGTGTGCGGCCCACTTATTCAGATGAATTCTACTCTCACATGTCAACCCTCCCTTTGGAGTTCATCAGTGCGCTTTCTCTTCCTAGATACGTATTATAAAGAGCTTTTGCCTCTCTTCCGTACGATAAATTCAACCATTAAAGATTTTACATCGGAGATTTAAGTTAAACAATGAAAGAGGGGTGGAAATTTAATTGCAAAAAATTAAACTTTTAAGAAAGTTTATTTAAGGTTCACAATTTTGAAAAAAATTCCTCTTTTCAGAACATAGGTGTGGAATCGAAAATCCATCTCTGAATAAAGATTCCTGAATAATGGAACTATTCACGAAAAAATTTCTTTGGTCTTTTTCCTACAACGCAAAACGCTAAGAGGAAAGTTTTGAAATGGAAACTTTTACAATTACCGGAAAATCGATTTTTAATAGTATTTCAATATGTTTTCAAGAAACTGTAACAGTAACTTTAACGGAGTCACCCGCTATGTGTGCATTATAATGTACATTATAATGCACACATAGCGGGTGACTCCGTTAAAGTTACTGTTACAGTTTCTTGAAATTTGTCTAAGGTATGAAAAGCCTAAGTGTTTGAAATTGGCTTTATTAACATCGTGGACTGTGGCGCGTCGCGCACGACTACGAATGCCTGTGACATTGTATGTACGGTATTTCGTCATAACATCTTGTTCCTTTAAAGTCCCCAAAATTTCAGAGTGTAAGAGGACGTCTCGGTAGCTTAATTGGTTAAGCACTCGGCCGGATATCGAGGGATCCGGGTTAGAATCCCGGTCAAGGCGAATGATTTTTACTCTCTGAAATGATTGCATTATATTTCAATATGTATCAATCTCTCAAGGATACTTTAAACGCAATCTTGATTTGAGGCAAATTAATTGATCGTAGTAATAAAAAATAAATATGGGATTAATAGCGTACCTGGCAACAACTGACCAGACAGACACCACATAAGGAATGAGAATGTTTGGACACTCAAGAGACAAGCAAATCAACGTAGTCTTACCAGGAGCAACTCCTAGGGTTCACTCCCATTTCGAGGGAGGGAGCGATGGGTCCAGGCGGGAAGAGGTCGACACTGGGAGAATGCGGAAATTAATGAGGAAAAATGAAACTATTCCCTTACACGAACTGCCTTAGTAATAGAGAAAGGTCATAAGAAACAGTGTTGTCTCCACTCAAGACGAAGTTCAGTCACGATATCCGTGGAAATTAAGTCGTCTTTAGAGTGGGTAGGAATGATGAAAATGAAATGGACGTGGAGGCTGAGTCCGCGAATGACAACGTTGGCCATGCTGTTGAGACCTAAGCAAGACCAGGTCGAAGGGCATCGTCGAAAAGCACACGTAGGGACCACATAATAAACGCCTTGAGCAAAAGCGCTTATTACATGTCAACGAACTGAACGCAACAGTCCAGCGCCCAAGTTTTGTCCCTCTCTCTCCCTTTCGGATGCTATGTAAAGCGATATCTTTCGCAAGGAGGCCGCGGAGGGGGGGGGCACGGGGATGCCATGTTTCCGCTTGAGCATCACCTAACGCTCTGAATAGGAACTCGAGTGCAAGGCCAAAGGTAATCAAGCTAATTATCTTCTTCATCGATGCCCACCAATGGTGAATCATGGAGAGGGAAAGGAGTGCGGTGGGTGGGGGGTGGGGGAAGGTTGAAGGAGAGGCATGGTGACCCTCGAAGGCGGGAACATGTCCGGCGAAGAGGTAAGCTGCACCAGCGCCTATTTTTACATCGGTGATGGACAATTGAATTACCCTGAGTGACGACTGTGCGTGAAGTCGGCGATTTCCTACGCCTGGATGTTTACATACGGGTGCTCGGATCGTGGTAAACAGAGTTTATGGCATCATGAATTACAAAAACCGGCAGAAGGAGGAAAGTTTGCTGCGATTAAAAATGATCCGGAATTCTCGGAGGGAGAAAGTGAAAGTGGAAATTGTATGCTACTATTTATTTTCATTTTGAACTTGAAATATTTCCATCCATATCACTTGCCAAACAAATAATGTATCTAAAATTATTGTTAGTTCCACTTCCAGGATTGACAAATGAGCAACAAAATATGGCCACCCATTGATTAATAAATTTTATTCTGGCCCCTATAAACAATTCCATTACTCGAGAATAGAGTGAACTAAACGATGTTCCCAATTAAATTGTCTCCTATGTCTGCAATAATTAGCGGGTAGAGCGTTGGACTGCTGACCGGAGGGTCCCGGGTTCGATTCCCGGGCAAGGCACTTTGGGCACCTGCAGCTCCACCCAAGCTAGTTGATTTTTCGGGTACCAGATCTTCCTGGGAAACCATAACCGGCACAGGGAAAGGAACTGGCCCCCCTACCCTGATGTGTGAATATTCACACGCCGTCGGGCTTGGTACATGGGTGAGCTCTACCATCACCTACTAAACCGACCTTCGGGTTGATTACTGTGTTTATGGTCTGCAATAATACATAATTATATTTATTTTTCTTACGACCTGACGCGGATAGGTAGTTCATTGTTCGTTTCCTGAAAGGCACGAAAGGAAACCTTCGAATTGAAAAGTTTTGCTGGTGGAATAAAACGCATGCACGTACTTCTATTGTAAAATTAAATGAATTGATTTTATTTATTACGTTGTCAAGCAGTAATAAACACCTTTAAAACAAATTTTCGAGTAACGCAGAAATGACATTCTGAATTAAAGGCCAACTACCTCAGGCAGACTATGGCCAACAGCCACCTAGAGAAGGACGAATGCTCTAGCTGCCCGAGTGGCCAGAGATTCTAACGCAAGAGTTGCGCACACTAATCGTCGTCCTTTAAAGATGGACCCATTCTGGATATCTGGACTCCTCCTTTGTCTCCGGCAACGTCACAATCGACGACCACGGGTGGCGCACACCACAATTTTATTTCCAGGCGTGACGCCACGATTGGCGACTCCCGATTCCCTTCCCAGTCACTCGAAGTCACAAGGGCGCTCCCTTATTCAATGTGAACCTTGCCAACCATCCATCTATGGACGGCATCCACGAACGGATTCGCACGCTCCCGGCTATCGAGTGAGCACCACGAGATCGGTCACTTTATTATTAGGCGGCCCGCCCCTTCGCACAACCATGTGCACGCCCTGCACCCTCTCGAGCCCACAAGAGGCAGCTCCGCCGCCCTTCCTCCACACCCACCATAAGGGAGGCTCTCCCCCGGCCAGTCGCCACCCCGTTCCTTCCGCGGCGCAGGGGATGCGAGGTGCAAATGGCCGTAAAACGCCGATTGCGGCCGGACTCCCCAGCAGCAGCCCCCTACCACGCACGCACACGCGCGTGCTCCCGAGGACGGCTCCTCTCGATCGGAGGGGGGAGGTCGCGCCCCAGGGGGAGGGGGTGGGGAGAGGGCTGGGCTAGCTCCCTGCGAGTGGAGGCCAGTGAGCCGATTGCAGCTTTTCCGGCCCTGTCCACGTGCGCACATGTTATAACGCCAGTGGACACGGAGATCATCGGCCACGGTGGAAATGTTGTGGACCGCAGGGGGGGGGGGGTGATAACAGTTAGATAAGAGTAACAGGAACTGAAATGCTTGGCCGCTTCGGGACCAAAACGCTGCCACCCCTCAGGAGAATAATGGAGTGTGCCCGAGGAGTGACTGGGGTGCCTTCAGGTCCCGAAGTGTCCCTTGGTTTCATTTTAATATTTCTTTTATCAATTCTTGCTTTTCAACGGATAATCTTGGGCCGTAATGGCGAAGTTTTAGGTTCTATCCCTCCTCTTTTATGGCCAAAGCACTCAAAATAACACGCAATTTGTAATCTACGAAACAGAGAAATACATTCTGAATGTAATCTATGTTCCTATCTACTACTGAACTCATTACTGCTACGGCATCACAAATGCCTATCCCCTTCCTGAGCCCGAACTTATCGTTTTCTAAGCAATCATCCACACTGCTCTCCAACCTCTTAATGATTACCCTGAGAACTACTTTAGCTGCGTGTAAAGTCAAACTTGTTGCCCGTAGTCCTCACATACGCATGGTTTTTCCTTTTTTTGGAACATGAACTAAAACTGATCAGACTAAATCTTCAGGCCAAATTCCTCCCTCGTGAAGGCTACGAATTAGTCCATAAAAACTCTTCCTCCAATGTTTCCTAAACTTTTTGGTATTTCATGGGGAGTATTGTCTTTCTCAAAGACCTTATTTAATTTCACTTCCCTCGATACCCTTTCTATCTCGCCATTGAGTAAGCCTGGACTTAAGCTATCCGACTACGTCATACCCTCTTCGCATGCCTAACCTTTGATGGCCTAATGTCTTTACATTCAGTTCTTCTATATATTCCTTTCAGAAATCTTGAATCTTCTTTGGTTCAGGTAATATTTTTCCTGACGTCTATTATTGTTAACACAGATTTTCCCTTCTTACGAGTACTTCCAGACAATGATTTAACCTCCTGCACAGAGCACCAATTTCACCCTTCCTTTGTAAAAGTTCCATGTCCTTGCACTGCTTCTTCCACCACGCTTCTCTGGCTATATTTGTCTCTCGACTCTGTATTTCACTCCTTGGGCTTCTTTCTATCTATCTAAGCTCTTAAAATAAAGTTATATAATTTTATATTTCCCTATAGTTTATTTTAAGGGTGTAATATTTTACGATGGTACTTTGACGAGAGTAATCTAATTCCAAGGAACCTATTTTAAGTTCTATTTTTTAAAACTTCATGAATTTTCAATAGATCATTTGTTCAAGCATTTCATATTGAATAATACGAAGGAGACATTTACGAGGCTAAGGCTCAGAAACTGCGTGACTAGTCCAGTGGGCCGTATATCGTGCATGGTAGCGACAGTGGCAAGGCTTCCACTGGAGCGATAGTTATGTGTGGAGTAAAACACTGTGGATAAGAGAGCCATCAAGGGATGGCATACTTGATTTCCA
This sequence comes from Hetaerina titia, assembly GCA_037158775.1. Taxonomy (NCBI): domain Eukaryota; kingdom Metazoa; phylum Arthropoda; class Insecta; order Odonata; family Calopterygidae; genus Hetaerina; species Hetaerina titia. The sequence goes on from CM073770.1 coordinate 1,576,303, forward strand.
CCCTGTATGTTATTGCTTTGTGATTTGATGTAATAAAGGGCTTGGAAATCAAATAATGAACCAGGAAAGATAAAATCTCCCAGGAACTACTAATGGGTTTAGGAAAATGAAAAGGAAGAGTTTTTAATGAGTTGATTCGTGGCCTTTATGAGGAACAAATCACGCCAAATGATTTCGTCGAGTGAATAATACACGTGGTTGCCGTTCGAATGAAGCGAAATAGAACCGTGCGTGAGGAGTTTAGAACGTTAAGTTTAATTTCGCCTGCAGGTGAGGTGGCATTAAGGGTCAATAATAATCAAAATAATGTGGCTCATGATATTTACAGGTATAGGTTTATTATCACGTTTAACAAATGTAGCTCCTCTATGCGAGCTTATTCGCCAATCAATTCAACTTAAATAATTAGCTCTTTTGATAATTTTGATACGCCACTCAGATTTTCATAACAACGTTTAAAAACTCCATCTCCTCTACTCTGCACACATTTCAATTCGGCAATCATTCCAATTTTATGAGGATTCCATATACTGGTAGCATTGTCTAACTTAGGCCTAACTAGCGAAAGATAAGATTGCTCTTTAATCTTCTCGGCACATTTCCCCAATGCTCTTCTAATAAATCCTAATTTTTTGCTATCTTGTCCACATACTATCCTCATATATTTCACCCAGGAAATGACCGGAGTGAGGATAACGCATAAGCGGTACCCTGCCCTGTGGTACCCCGGACGGTACAGAAAGAAGAGTGGGGGAAAAGCTATCAATAAGAACAGGCTGTTTGCGAGAGCTGAGAAAGCTGTGGGTTAAAGAAAGGAAAATGCCGTGTATGCTGTACCGATTTTTGAGTTAATGGATCAGTAGGGAGTGGTTAATGGAGCCAAATGCTTTCGAGAAGTCAATATAGCAAACATCCAATTGTGAGTTAAGCTCAAGAGAGTTTGTGACATTAGAACAGCCAGATTAGTGGGACATGAGCCACCGGGGAGAAAGCCGTGCTGATGGGGAGATATGTAAGCGAGGACGAAGTGAAGAAGGCGATCATGAATGATACGCTCGAAGATATTGAAAGAACGGGAAAAATGGAGATCGGATGGTAGTTATGAACAAAGCATTTGCGGCCAGATTTTAGTATTAGGGTTTACATTAGCAGTCTTCCATTGAGAAGGGAAGGTGCCACTGGAGAAAAATCTGTTGGAAAAAATAGAGATCGGGATATAGTGTGATGAAGCAGTGCGGTTGAGAAAAAGAGAGCCGATATGGTCGAATCCAGTAGATTTAGAAGAGGGTGACGCGGTTTAATATAGTAGATAAGAACATCCTGAGGATTGGTTGAGATGGAGGAGAGGGATTGTGGGCAAACGGATTGAAGCTGTGGGAGAGGGGAGGTGGGTTGAAGTTAGAGCAAAGGTAGTTGTTAGAAGCAGAGGGACGGTCACAACCCAGAAAGCACTAATCCCTGTGAAGAACTGAAACTGGGATTTGATATTCTATCATCATAAGTGATCGTATTCCGTTTGTCGCTACACATACAGTTCCTCATATTTTTCGTCTTGGCTGACAAAAACGATTTTCTTACTTCCGCGTTGTGTCACCTAGGTTCCTTGTTTTATCTTATAAATAACCACAGAATGAACATGTTGTCTGTCGAAAGACTGTAGCAAGCAAATAAATTCCATGTATCCTCAGAATTTAGGTGTTTTCTACTTTTCTTAAAATTAACAAATGAACTCCGTGACACGCATTTATGCCATTACGGTCCCCCTTTTTTAAAATGCAAACTTTTATTTTAATCGCCTTCTTTCTGACCCCACATAGTGAAAATAGTGTTTGAAACTCTTCAAGAATTTCCATAATTATTTCTATGATATTTCTGGCTATATTCGTTTCTCACAAATCAGGGATATTATTGCATCGAAATGGTGAAGTGACAATATGTGGAAGCTAACTCACATAATCCAATCAAGCAAAAAAAATTACCTTTTACAACTTAAATTGTAATGGAGTGCTTAAATGTATTCAACGTATTTAATATGGTTTTGTAGTATTTGGTACGTATACCTTATGCATGCATACTTGTAAATATGAATGAAGTAATTTTCAAGATAAAGAGTGACGAATGTATATCACATCTGACTACCACAGGAGGAACCCCCTCAGTACATTTTGATCTATTTTTCAGGCCATACACTCGGTTCGTAATATCTGCACACGAAGTTTACGATAAGATTCTTTATTCCTTCTAGCGAAAACATATGCCAAGCAAAAAAGCGTCTCATTCCTAACTTCAACGTGTGACCTACTCACCGTGGGTCTACCACTAGCCTCCTCCTCTCACTTTCTCAAACAAATGCCTTCACATTTTTTCTTGTTACTTTCAAGTCTTCACAGGGTCTGTTCCAAAAATACATAGTCATTTCTCCTCGTGATTTTAGACTCAAAAGACGTTATCAACACGGAGTTCGCGTCTCAGGTTCAGACAGAGAACCGGTAGTTTTACGTTGAAGTCCTCGAAAGGTTGCGGAAAAGAGTGCAACGTGTCAGCAAGAAGGGGATGTTTTCCAACTGGAGGATGCACTGCGACAACGCGCCGTCCTACACCGCCTTGCTCGTGACCGCGTACCTGGCCAAGCACAAGGTGGCAACGCTGTCCCAGCCGGCCTAAAGCCTCGATGTTGCACCGTCGAGATTCTTTTCGTCCCCAAGAATAAAAATGGCTTGAAATGCAGCCATTTTGGAACGCTGGATAACGCCAAAGGGGCCGTGACGAGGTGCCTGAACGATGTTTCTGTGGACTCCTTCCAGGAAGCGTAACGCGACTGGCATCGGTGTGTCGATACTCAAGGGTGCTATTTTGAAGAATTTAAGTAATTTGTGCTTTTATCTGCAATAAATTTTATCCTTGAGTCATTTTACTTATTTCTTTCGATAGACAATGCTTGAAGATGCCACAGGAACAGAGGGGCATTGCATGCAAATATGAAAAATGTATGTTAATGTGCCAAAAAATATGTGAAATTACTAAATGTTTAAATAGTTAACGTTATGCGACCTGACCTGGGTTGAATGTCCCACGTGTCGCGTAGCGGGGGAGGGAAAGGGAGGCAGGCGGGTGCGAGCGAGAGAGATGGCAACTCCCTCCGGGGTGCGTGTTTGGGCGCCGTGCAGGGAGGCGCGCGGATCCCATCCTCCCGACCGCTCTCTTTCACATATGATGGTTATAAGGGCGCTTTGTTTGTGTGTTCTAGGCTCCACAGTGTGCTTTTTGTGCGTCAGTGCGTGTGAGAGACGAAGATCATGCACGCATACGCTCGAGGGAGAGAATGGGATTGGCGGGGTGCGGATGGCGACGGATCGCGGATACGATGATGAAGAGAAGACGATGATGATGATGGTGGTGGGATCGAAGGATGACGCCGCTCGCATCTCCCTTCCTCCCCCCGCCCCACGGAGAGAGGAGGGAGGCTGCAGCCGTTGGTGCCCTCTGCCGTTCCGCAATATGAAGGCTCGTCGACTCTTCACCTCCACCATGAGGTCCATTACAAATCCCTCGACGGGATTTGAAGGAAACTATGCGCCGACGATCGATAAATATCTTCCACAGGTGTCCGTATGCATCACGAGCATTGGAACTACCTGTGCCTCGAAATCGACGGCCAGGGTACGCAACCCTTGAAATTATTTAAAAAGGGTCTCGTACCATTAGAGGTCAAAATAGACGGGACACCAATCGCGTAGGAGATAATTAACATAGACAGTGTATATATTTTGTCGATATCCTGCATGCTATTTTTTTATTTGATAGACCCATCTTTTTAACAGTTCTCCCGCATGATTTGATTATACCTGTACGTACCCTGTTACTGAATATTGCTACATGTAAGTACCTCCTTTCGTGTGATTAACTTTGTTCTAAGGCATGATCAAACTAGTATTTGCGTAGAGGTTACATGATTGATTTTATGACTGCATGGCTGGTGACCTTACGCCCCCGCCACATACCCTTGCGGCGGCTTACGCGGTAACATGCAGAGCAGATCTCATTCAGTAACTTGTACTACTTTATTCCCTTAGTGATACGAATCCTCCGCAAAAACAGGATATCAATTCACCACAATGTTAAATTCACGAAGGGGCGCAGTTAACAGAAACATTGGCACGCACTGATAGTACTCGATGAAAAACGACACCCGACTCTTACCACTGCGAATTCATTACGAAATACAGCATTGCGAGGATGCAGAGCTTCTGACACGACGTCTGCTGCTAAGTGATGTGGAATTTCGAATTGGTTAGGTATTCTAGCGATAAGAGGCGGTTAAATACTTAATTCAGATGCAGAGGGTATTTGTCTTCCCACTCTAGGTTCTTCTGACGGATCAGTGCCCTCCTCCGTTAATGTGCCTGAACTAGTCCTTGCTGTTGACATGATTATTGAAGTCTCTGGATGGTTTTCTATATTTCGACTCATCTCTCCCTCTTCCCATACTTCCGTTTCGGTCTTTCCTGGTGTGGCTTGGTGACGGCCTTTCCAACTCTTCCTCTGCTCATTTCACTTCTTGATCTTTGGTCCACATTCTCTTTCGGTGGGGGGCACTCATTTCCGTTGTCCGCACTTATAAGTCTCATAAAATTTTTGACATTTGGAAGTTTTCCATTTTGGTAATTAAATTGCTCCGTGAAACTCTCTAAGATTTTCTGCCGATTCTGTGCTTTTAATGGTAATCCAAGATCGTGTATTCATCCTTTTCCGTAAAAAGGCTGCTAGAGACGAGTATATCTAAATGCATCTGAGTTATGAGGTAACTTGTTTTCAACCTTGGCACAATTTTAACTTTCACCTTCGTATTTAAGGAATACAGAATATTTTCTGCTTGTCGTAATATAGGTAGGTATAATTCAATGAACACGTCACGGATAAGCAAAACTGAACGAGGCACGCGCGTTTTAATTCGGCATTTTGATATAATATGCCAACTGACTGAATATAACAAGTTTCTTTAATTTAAGTGCCTAAAGAGAGGACAAGATCAGTCTACACTCAACGAGTGACAGGCTAATACTGATTATGTTTACAAAACACACCCTTCTCATCTGCTAGTTTCCTTCCCATGCGGCCGCATGCTAGATTTGTACACCGTACGCGAGAAGGGGTGAACCAGCACTGAGATGGCACTGCTCCATGAGAGATATCTTAGACGGAGCGGTCGAGGGAGCTGTGAAGAGGGAAAAAGAAGACTGTGGACGTCGTGACGGTGGGTATGGTTACTACGTTGGGTATGAAGAGAAGGGTACAGGATTGGGAAACGAGGTGGATCAGTTAGGATCTGCCTGGCATAAGATTAAAGACGAATTCGATACACGCCCATATCCTGCTCCTGAATGTGAGTTACAGGCTCCTTCGCTGGGTGGCGCACGCTGTTAGTAGTTGTTCGCGGTGGGGCGGTGTCCCGTGAATGAGGTTTCACTGAGCACGCAGTGGAGTGGCATCTGATTCACATGACGTTCACCATGCCGCAAGCTACAGGCAACACGGGTGCTACTGGTGGTGGGGGGTGTGGTGATTTCCGAGTGGGGACCCCTTTCCTCGCGGTGCCTCGCACAAACACGCGGGAGGGAGCTTCTTCGGCCGCCCGCCTGCAACACGCATTAAACGACCGTGGTGAGGAGTGACGCTTAACTTAACTCCACCCCCACCCTTCTCACCCACCTCCATCCTCTATTTTTTGCCCTCGGAGGAAAGGGAACGATTGCCAAACACACCCCACCCACGCCGGCGAACCCTTCTCTTCTTCCCCCCTTTTACTGCGGGTGAGGGCCAAGGGCCCAACCCCGACAACAGGAGCGATGCTTGACGACGTCTCCCGCGTCGATGGATCGAAAGCAAGCGATATCCACGGGATCGATAGATCCTGCCACCCAATGTCCGTGGGCGTAGGTCAGTCGGGTCACGCTGATCGACCCTTCGACCCCCGAGGCGACACGACGCCCCTTCGCGGGTCCCGGAGGGCCTCTCAATTTTTACGCGAGGAAAGGAACACGACATGCAATCCAGAGAAAATTTCAATTCACCGGCCATTCGATGTTGGTCACTTTCATCTCCATCTGCATGGTCATTTTTAACGTGGGATTACATCTTTAAAATGAGTAGATCTATTTTAATTTACTGAGAATCCTACAAGTTTTCTTCTCTTGCGCGAAAACATGATGAAATTCTACAGAGCGATGCCTGAAAGGGTCGAGGATGGGCCCCGTCCCAGTCAATGCAGAAGGAGCAAGTGCACGAAGACCCGACGCATCGCGTTGCGACGTGACGACTCCCTCCAATGCTTCATATATTCGAGCGCATTACTACGAGTGGTAATGAAATGGTGCCATCAGCTTTGTGCCATGGACTGATCCAGAATTCCTCCAACGGAGAGCAGGGTATTGCATGATTGAAAATTTCAGAAAATACTGTATTTAAATCAGTTCAAGCAATTACACCCACCCACCCTAGCTCCTCTGATACGCTACTAAGTTTATCATAACTACGTTGCACAAATCTGGCTCCTCTACGATGCACGCGGTCCATTTCGGCAATTAATCCAACTTCGTGAGGATCCTATATACTTGCAGCATGTTCTAAATGAGGCCTAACCAGCGACAGATAACATTTCACTTTGACTATTTCATCACATTTACTCAGTATTCTTCTAATAAAGCCTAATTTTTTTTGTTAGCTTGTAGTTATATTCCTCGCATGTGTTTCACCCAGGAGGGGTCGTGAGCAACACCAATCGGATCTACACATTCCGATTTCGGTTTTCTCGTCGCCACCACGTCGCCAATTGTCATGTGTGCAAGTCTGGTGGGTATTCACTCCATGCCAAACACCCTAGCGGTGGCTTTCAGGGTGCTAAAAATATCAAACCGCTGCATCGTTGGAAAATATATGTATTTTACAGTTGCCTAGGGAGTCAATGTCGTTTACGTAAAGTAGGAATAAAAGAGGTCCGATAACACTTCCCTGGGGAACACCTGAAGTAACCTCTATTGCATTTGAGCTAACTCTGTTTATGACCACTCTTTGTACCCGACCATTCAAAAAATATTTAATCCAACGCAAGATATTTTTAACTACTTCTAGCCTTGTGAGCAGTTTACTTATGTTTACCCGTGTTTAAGATTTTTTGGGCGGAAAGAATTCCGGATAACTATGTCGGATGAGAGAGGCATAGAGTCTTGAAAGGAATTGATTCAGAGAACCAGGGTTGGCGCTGATACGGTGGCTTCAAATAGAAAGTGAGTTCGGGATCGATTGATTAGAGTCGATAGGATAACAGCTATTGGAATGAAAAAATGGTGGCTTGTTTGTGGGTTTGATGTAGACTGAGGCATGGAATTTGTTTTCGAGAAGGGAAATTTGTGCATATAAACATGTGATTATAGTGGAAAAAAGGTGGATGTGAAGGAAACAGAGGATGCTGCATTTTGAGAAGAGGTAAAAATGTAATCGAGTTTTCGGCGTTTTGCCGAAGGAGAAAAATGTCGTCAAAGTCACTGAGTCAAAGTAAGAGTTTCAGAGTGTATTGGAAGAGAACATTGTGTGCAATAAGGCCAAGGTAGATATTGGCATATAAAGGACTGAAATTACTTCCAATAGCGCCAACTTTAAACAGCACCATGAAAGAGCAGCTTTATCAGATGACCTAAGTGCTACACAAAACTGGTGTGACACTTGGCTATTCGAGTTGAACTTAAAAAAAGTGCATAGTGAAGAATTTTTTGGAAAAATAGAGATGACCTCCAAAATGCCTACTACATCGGGAACACGGAAATAGTATGTGTACATTCGATTAATTACCTAGACGTTACCCTCACTCACGACCCCTCCTGGGTGAAACACATACGGGGAATATGCGGACAAGCTAACGATATACTAGGATTTATTAGAGTAGTACTGGGTAAATGTGATGAAAAATTTGAAGAGAAATCTATATATCGTTGGTTAGGCCTCATTTAGAATGTGCTGCAAGTATATGGGATCCTCAGGGAAGTTGGATTCATTGTCAAATAGGATCGCGTGCAGCGTAGAGGAGCTAGATTTGTAAAACGTTGTTATGATAAACTTAGTAGCGTATACAGAATTTAGAGCAGATAGGCTGGGAATCACTCACGGAGTGAAGGTTAAATTACAGATTAAATCTCTTGAATAAATTGAAAGGAGTTCTCTTCAGCTGTGTTGATGTTGTAAATGTATTATTACCCCCTCGTCCTACTGCAGAAAATATTATGCCAATACAATTATAGAGATTGTGTAGCACAGATAAACTTAGATGTCATTTTTTCCACAAAGGATAAGGGATCAGGTAACATTGCCCGACCGCGCTCGGGTAAAAATTAGGATGGTGTGTGCCACATACCCTAACCGTGGCCTAAAGGGTACAAATATATTTAAAAAACAAAAAATATAACCTTTGATTTGAATTTAGGAACTATTGATGAAAGTGAAAGAATTACATACGACAATGAATTTTGTAAGTTGTAAAAGGAATTCTGTACTAGGGACTTGTAGGGTGGATCTTTTGGAAAGGAAATTCTGGATGGAGGCGGACCCTTCATAAAGAATTGATGTACATAGGTAGTACACATGAACAATCGCCATAGACTGTATTCTGGGGAAAGGAAATAGAATTAAGTTTTTCTAGGAAATGGTATATTTTATGCATGAGGCCAGAGAGTAAACATTTGGCCGGGGGTGGCAGTTAACAAATGCAGAGATGCGTTCTGTTGGTGGTCGGTGAGGACTGTTTGTTGGTGGTGTATATGTATTTATAAAAAAAATATATATATATATTATTATTATTATATGGTAATGTACCGGTTAAGGTAGGTTTTGGATGGGCACAGCTACCAAATAAATATTTTGTAACTCCTAAAAAAACACAATCCATTAACCTACTATACATCAAGTCCTTCTTCATCTCTGTGTACTTCTTTCCTCCCTTCATCCCGTCCAACATCCCCATCCTGTTTCTGCCTTTTCCTCGCTTGCCCAACATTCTCCCCTCTATTACCTTCTTCAACATTCCATTACCGCTCAATACACGATTCATCCATTTTTCCTGCCTCCATAGGATTTCTCTCAACAAACCCCTCTCCTCACCCACCCTCTCCAGTACTTCCTCATTTGTTTTCCTTTCGGTCCATTTCACCTCCATTCTTCTCCACACCCAAATTCCAAAAGCCTCCAATCTACGTCAATCCTCCTGCATAAGGGACCACGTTTCCGCGCCGTACATAGTTACGCTCCATATCAGAGTTTTTACGAGTCTTTCCTTAACATCCTTACTCAACGTCCCCGTCATCAACTCCCTCCTCCTTGAGAAAGACTCTTTTCATAGCATAATTCTTCTCGACAAATTAGAGCTTGGTCATTCGCAAACTTAATTGATTTTACGAATTCCTCTCCGACTTTCATTCCTTAGTCTAGTTCTTTCCATGCCTCTTTAATCATTTCCTCCACATATACCTTGAACAGCACCGGTGATAATGGACTACCTTGCTTTACAACTCTTCCTAACACTGACTATCCGGACTCTTCATTCCCTAATCGGACCAGAGTTGTCTGAGACATGTACAGATTGCAGTTTAGTCTCCTGTCTCTCCAATCTAGTTCTATTGTCTGCAACTTGCTTATTTGTTTTCCCCATTCACTCTATCAAACCCCTTTTCTAAATCTACGAAACAGGTAAATACGTCCTGATTTTTACATATCTTCTCTCATCCATTTTTTAATCATCTCATCCGTGATCCATGGTTTCCTTATTCTTTTCCCGTTAACGGTTCCTTTAGTGTCTTTTTCGGCTTTCGAAATCACTGACTTTCGATATCCCTTGCTTCATACATTCCCATTTTGGTACTCAGCTCTTTACCGTCATTCATGAATTTTTCTACAGCCTGCTGATAGTCCTTCCTTGTGAATCCATTTAATGCTTCTACATTCCATTTCCTAACCTTCCACCTATATACCTGATGATGTCGCCTGCGCGTCGAAACAGGGAGCGGTATAATAAAGTTTTTCTGTGAAAAAATACTGTTGTTTTATTCGGTAATCCCATCGCCAATGAAAACTCTCTGCGTTCATCTTTCCTGCCTCATCTGAACTTCTCCTATCAATCCCTTCACCATAATTTTGTTTATTTTCCCTTCGCTCTACTTCACCTCTTCCCTCCTTCTCCACACTTCCCTTCATTCTCACCAAGAATGTATTATTTTATTTTGAGTGTTTGCCTTGCTATGTTTAAATTGCATATTTGGTTTGTTCTGACTATTTTTCTTATAAATAAAAATGCCTCTTCGAAACTTTATGGTGGTCAATTGCATTTTTTTATTGATGAGATACTAATTAGTTGACTTTTTCTTCAATTTTCCTAATTGCATACCCTTTCATTTTATTTTAACGAATACAGGTATTTTAAAAATTAAACATAAAAATAATTTTGGATTGTAACACTGATGAGGTTATAAAACGATTTGATAAATCACACTAAAGACAGCGGAAAACAAATGTCAAACTTTTATCGAATTATACCAACAATATAGAAGAGGTATGCAGAAAATTAGAATCAATCAACATTCTTGTTTTCATATTAAATGATACTAGTATCAACGTTGGCATAATTTTCATACTTTCGAATTTTTTGGCGAAACATCACAGTGAGAGAAACTTAATTACTTAAATGAACCAAACTCTCACTTGGTACTCAATTTCATCTTATAGGCATTCTACCAAATTTAAGAGAGATCCTGAAAGATCCCTAGCGACCATGCACCTCTAACGATAAGTATTAGATAGAATATAGAGAACTTCCTCCTTCATTATCCTAAACTATTCCTTCGTAGATAATACACGTGCGATATCTTCAATGGCGAATGAGGGAACTCTTATATCGATTTAAAGGCATAATTTATTTTTCATTAATATGAAATATATTTTATATTTTTGTTAATATGTGCTGAACAGCTGATCAAACACAACAGCTATGTCTAATGGGAATAAGGATACAGAGAACGTGGAAAAAACACACACAAGTGAAGAATAAGTTTGCATATTGCCGATGAAATCGGTTCTCAGAATAATGTAAAACACTGATGTGTAAACATCAAAGAATGAAGGTAACGTGTGACATCTCATCATGAGAACTATTATCAATATGCAAAATGAACGTCCTCTTGATGAAGAGCAAATGAGTTCTCGGTGTTACATACTGTTTTAAAATTTCTACTGATAAATCAATAGACTAGATTGCCATAAAGGGATACACGAGTATTCGTAATTTAGCAAGAGCATTAGCCTAGAAGTCGTCCAAAATTGCATTAATCTGTGGAATTTTATGTAAAAACCGGATAGATTACGAAGGATGGACCGAAAATAGGCAGCACTATCTCCCTCGCATGCCATATCATACAAGGTAAAGGAATATCGATTTATTAGTTCGATCAAGAGACATCTCGATAGTCGAGATGTACTGATGAAAAACGAGCTAAGTTTCGAAAACCTGCGAGACATAACTTGCGATTTTTGTTCGTGGTATCCTTAGTTCGGGGAGAGCAACGCTGTATCGGACGCGGTTTTTCCAGATTTAAAAAAGTCTTCGACAAAGTATTACATAGTACCTACTCTCAAAGCTAAAAAACTATGGTATTGATAACAATTCCCTACAATGGATTAAATTCTTATTGAATGGTCGCATACAAAGGGTAGCCATAGATGTTAGCTCTAATGCAGTTGAAGTCACTTCAGGTATCCCCAAAGGATTTCCATTCGAACCTTAGTTTGTTGCACTTCTTGTCACTAACAGCTCTCTCCTAGGAGTAGAAATATATGTCTCACTTAGATAGTGTAGCATATGAACTTGTAGTTATCATGGTGTACATTGCTTTTTTTATTTTACATATAGTATCAGTATTATTAATATTGATATTCTCCTGTTTAACGTAGGTTTGGAGTGGGCACTGAAAATATAAAAGGCAAAGGATGCAGCTTTTTGTCTCTTCTTTTAAATAAAACCTGATACTCGACACTACATTCAACTCCTCTCCTATTCCGTATACTTTCTTCCATTCTTTATTCCGTACAACATGCCTATTCTTCCCTTTCCTTGTTTTCCTAACGTTCTCCACCATATCATAGTCTTCAACATCCCATCGCTAATCAAAATGCTCTGTTCCATCTTTTCTGCCTATTTTATTATTCTCTCCTCCTGCACCAAGTCTAGTACATCCAGCCTTCCTTTCCCTTATGTTCACTTCATCTTTTCTGTCCTTCTCCAAACCCACATTGCAAAAGAACCAATCAACGCTTCCTCCGTCCATTTTCCCGCGTACAAAACCACACTCCATATCAAATTTTTAATGAGTATTTGTCATCACTCTCATTCATAAAATACCCTTCTTGTTGGGAAAGCTTCTTAGCCAGACACAATTCTTCTTCTCAAGTCTATCTACTCCTTTGATCATTTTGGTCGAAAACACAAGATACGTAAACTGCTCCATCTGCTCTAGTTGATGAGCTTCTATTTTTATATACAGCTTAGCTTTCCTTTTTCTCTAAAATCGGAAAACATTTGTTTCAAACAAACAAATGTTGTTAGCTCTAATGCAGTTGAAGTCACTTTACATTGTAATATTCACATTTATTCTCATTTCAGTCCTTTTGCACTGGATTTCCAAAAAGCGTCAAAAGACTAATGCTTACAACCCTCTGGCTGATTTTACATACATAGTCAATTGATTAATTCTCCATCAAATTTTATTCCTATCTCCAGTTCTTCCCATATCTCCTAAACCATTCTTCCACTCGTACATTGAACGCCACAGGCGATAATGGACACTCATGTCCCACTCCTCTCCCTAATTCTGCCCATCCCGACTCTTCATCCACCGCTCGCACCTGAGCAGTCCATGATGTGTACAGATTAAGGTTAAGACATATTCCTATCATTTAATCCTATTCTCTGCAGTACATTCATTGATTCTAACAAACTCTCTCTATCGAACGACTTCTGAAAACATCCGAAACAGAAAAATACACCCCAATTGCACTCTATGTTCCTTTCCATTACTGACCACAGCTCTACTATGGCATCTCTCGTGTCTCTTCCATTCCTGAACCAAATCTGGCCTTCCTCTAAGTAATTACTTTCTCTCTTTTCCATTCATTTGTGATTCCATGTGCTCCATTAGCTGCGTTGGATATCAAACTATTCGACCCAGAGTCCCTGTTTTTTTGCTCCATTCCATTTTTTGGGTTATAACTAACGCTGATCTTTCGAGATGTTCCTGCCAACTTCCTCCTTCATGTGTGACTGTAAAAATGAGAGAATGAGACCGCCAAAAAGTTTACTTCCAGTTTTTTAGTAATTGTAAAATTCTGAAAGGCTTGGATATTTCTGCCATAATAATAGCGACTGAAAGTAAATTTTAAAAGTAAATATTTGGCACTGAAGATGTCTGATCTAATGAAATTAAAACCTCTGGGTTGATATCTGAAATCAATGAATATGGACATCCCGAGCACCCTTCTAGAAAGCAAAGTCCTTCCAATCCTCCTCCACACCAAACCCCGAAAATAAGAAACCCGACACGATCAACGTGTACCCCTCCGCGAATGGATAAATTAAAATGTATATGATTCGAATCAAATGTAAGCCTCAGTGAAAATGGTGAATCAGCCGTCCCCGCTGTGTCCTCGCACCCATTCCGCTCCTTCTCCCCGCGGTCCCGCACACACGTCACCTCTTCACTTCTCTCCCATACCGACTCTCTCTATCTCTCCAGAAATATCATCCAAATCTTCATTTCGACCGTCCCTTTCCTTCTGCCTCGGCTATTGTGCATCTGAAATCTCCGTCTGCATAAAAAATCACTCCTTTTCAACCACATGTACATCCCTGTCTACGCTTATCTATTTCTGCGCATTCCGTTTCTCATGATTTACCTTATGATAACTGGAACACGGAAAATATGCTCAAAAGAGATATAAAACCACCTAGATTTACGCCTCGAAAGGACCAAGAATGAACTGATCGGTAACCATCGATCATTTTTTTCTTCAACTGATAAATCGCATTTTATATTAAACATTTGTCATAAGTACATCAGCCGAGGCGTATAAAAGTATAAAAACGTATAAAAGACCCTCGTGTCTAATTTTTAAGAGGTTTCCTTCTCTTCTCCTTTATTTTGGCCATTGGACTGCACAGATATGACGGTAACGATGAACATTATGCCGATATTAAAATTACCTACTACGAAAATAGCAATTTAAATCTCTCTGCTAACGGTCAAATGATCACAAATTCAAGGTAAGTACAGGGCACAAAGAACGAATAAAAAAAATTTCTTTTCTTAATAAAACAATTGTTAATTGAAACAGTTTACCTGCAAAACTATTCGAGCCCTTTCGTAACAGGGTAAATACTTTTAAGAAAATATTTAAATAATTTATATGATAATTTGATTGATGTGTTGTGTAAAACTGAATGTAACGGCTTAAATTTTGAATTATTCCTTTCTTTCTTGTTGATTCGGGAAACTGATGTTAATGAGACGGGGATTTTCTTTTTTTTTTTGTTAGAGATTTGTGTTTGGAAGTGTCCTTTAAGTGTATTTCTTTTACAAACTAATTTTATTTTTTTCTTTTGTGATATTAAATCATGTCATGTGATGTCATGTTATTTTTTTCCAAGGCATTTTGATTCTAATACTTGGGACTTGTGTGCCACCATGACATTGTCCATCTGCACAAGTGAGTTTTAATAATAATAATGAACTATCAAGACTCAAGTAATATTCTGTTATTTATATATTTATTAGACTAAGGGGTGAGGCAGTCAATGGGACAGAGCGTTGGACTAATGACCAGAGGGGCGGGTTCGATTACTGTGGGCACCCTAAGTAATGTGACTTGTCGGATACCAGTTCCCACTGGGAAATTACGGACGGCTCAGGACATAAGGCACTGCCCCCCCTACTCCGGTTTGTGGTTTGAAGGCGTCGTTTGGCTTAGTACTAGGTACTTCATCTATCAAACCTAACTACGGTAATTTACTTCCTCTTCATTTCGCACTGCGAACAAGAACTTCAAATCGTACGCAAATTGTGCACGCCGAAATAATTACGACAATTTCGGTTCACAATTGCAATTGTCTTTACTTTTAATCATCAAAACATCTTGCATGTTTTTTTGATATGGATACGGCATATTTTCAGGGAAATCTTCGAAACCATTTTTATTTCTGTCTTGGAATACCATTTACATTGGACGGCAGCATTATCAAATTGCATATCAACTGTCTTTGTCATATTTCTAATTTTTTACTTTCTGGAGGTTGACATAAAATACACAGTTAATTTGGACTCCTGTTTCTCGTGGTATTCTATAGATAGACAAACAGTTTTATAAGAAATCAAATTAAAATAAGTAACATTTTCGTAAACGTTTTGTTTAATACCTTGAGTATATTTTGATAGAAAATATTTTCAAATTACCGCTTATAATTATCAACAGTCGAAACAAGAAATCCAGGCATTTTTACAACGAATCTTATGACTCCTGGATTTGACTGAATTTTTTTCAGGGGCCTTTAGTAAAGAGTTTGCAAACTGAAATTGTTGGCATAACGGGCCGGATATTTGGTTACGTTCAAAGGTTTCATATAGTAGACGGTGCAGAAGAGAAATAGAATATCCATTATTTGCAGATGGGCCGGGGAAGGGTCACCCTGTGTCGGACGAAGGGTATACAAAAGACAAGTAGACATTTTGTGAGCCCTCTTTGCCAGGTTGACGACTGTCTTAGACGAGACAGCTCATCAGTGAAGTAGCCATCGAAAATCGGGTAAATATAAAGTTGCACCTAGGGGCAGCGTGAAGGGAGCGGCGATGTCAAAACTAGGACTGGATCAGAGCAGAGTTTCGGATCGACACTAGGACATATACTGCAGAGTATTCGTAACACCGGCCACCACAGAAGGGAGAGCAAAGATTGTACACCACTCCTGTGACCTCTTGACTCTTCAAAAGAGTCAACTATCAAACTTCCGGTTAAACATAACAGAGTACACATCAGGGTTGTGAGGGGTTGGAGGTGACTCATATACCCGCTCCAATGTTAATTTCATGCTCACCTTCCTGTGGTACGACCTGTCCACGCTAAAGAAACTCTGGCGACCGAGGGACTCCAGGGAGTAACCCCCACAGAGTGTCAAAGGCCGTCTTGTAAGGCGGATGAATGCAAAGTGGGGGCAAGGACACCCCCTTGCCCTTGCAGGGAGAAAGGCCTCCTACAGGCGGATAAATCGGTCTCCGGTCAACGGCATAGGATGTAAAAAGCAACGGGAAACTACCAAATTAAAGTTCCCTCGGGATTTCCTGGACAACGGTGGCCTCAACCAGGCGAGAAGGAACTAAAATATCTTCGCATGTGATATATTCCGGAAGTGAAAAAAGACCCTCATTCGGATTTCCGGGAGGAACTATGTACGAAGACAACATGTAAGAAAAAAGAAAAGGGGAGAATGAGAGGAATAAAACATGGAACTTGGGATACAAGAACCCTAAAAAGGCATGGAAAACTAGAAAATATGAGAGGAGAGATGGAGATAAGATGGAGAGTTTTGGAATAAGCGAAGTGAGTGAGAAGGAAGCGGAATAGAACAAAGTGGAGATGCTACATTTTATTAGAGTGGGAAAAAGAGAGGAAGGAACAAAGTTGGATTTATTGTGAATAAAAATACGAAGGCTTGTGCTAACAAGGTGGTCTATGGCAGAGACAAAATTCACAGGTATGGAGATAGTCCGCAACCAAAAACCCTCTAGTTATTCATGCGTATCTACCAACAGGCGACTATGGTGATGAAGAAGTAGAAGATGAAGAATAGACAAAATGAGGAGAAACAAGGATGTTGCAATATTGTAGTGGGTGACTGGAACGCGAGTATAGGAGGAGTAGTGAAAGGGAGGGTTGGGCAGCATGGAATAGGAGAGAGGAATGAGAGAGGTGATGGACCGGTGGAGGGTGAAAATGACCCACGATGTGGAAGAGGCTGTTTATGGGTATGTGGAAATGGAGAAGAGGACACAGGAAAGGAAAACACGTCGGACAAGAAGCCTTCATGGACTTTCCAACCACGACCTACGATGATGACACATCAGGGAGGGTTGACATTTGGAAACTGTTTGATAGACAGACACAATCGGTCTTTTGTAAAAGTAAATTGGGTATAGCCGTAAGGCACGGGTCCGGTTTCGCCGAAATAGAGGGTGGCAGGGTAGTGGGCGAAGTGGCGCGGATAGATCCTCACTTGCTTTCTTGCTCCGGCGATCGGGGGGGAGAGGAAAGAGGCCGGCGCCTCAAAAGGAGGTGGAACCTCGAGTGTAGACCACCTCCAAATTGCCACTGCTCCCCTCTCTCGTCCTCCGCCCTCAGGGATCCCCTCCCTCGTACTCCTTTCCTCACGACCCCTTTCTGGGAAATGGTTCAGCATCCGAGCGCCCTGTTGCGCTTTCACCGGCATATGAATTCCACACCAGCCACTTAAATGCAACTTTCAATGGTCCATCGAGTTGAAATGACACGGTGTTTAAGAGGAAGGGTCCTTTTCACGAGAAGGCGAGCCCCTAGGGCGTGGTCACTTTGTCCAGCGATATGGGCAACGTTCAATTTGTTTCGTTGTTCCTCGTGGCCCTTATATATTCTAGTGCGTCCAAAGGTGAGAAATGTCAAAAAGGTGACCGATCAATGGGCAATTTTATACACTTTTTGCAATGATGTATGAGTAAAATAAATTTTGAAGAAATATTATTATCTCACGCAAAATAAGTGTTCGATGAGAAGTTCACAGAAACTCGTCAATGGCACGGAATGCGATATACCTTAGTTTAGATTAACTGCAACACTCTTTGTTAATAAGGTTCAATTATAGATATTTCATTTTGTCTTTAGCTTTAAGGAATTCATCTACATATGCATCTACACAATACCCCGCAAGTCGCCCCATGGGCATGTGGCGGGGGGTGTTAGGTCGCCACCCGTAAACTAGAATAAAACCACAGGAAAACCAAATCATGCCAACTCTATACAAATTAATTTTGTTGTTATTAATTTATTTTGTTGTAATTAATTGTTGTTATTTATTTAATCTAATTAAGTTAACAATTTAACTTTGTTAATGCACTTGACAACCTTAATCACGAAAAAAATTACTTAGATGGAACAATATTTAATAACAGGATGAGTAAATTCAAATCAGGCTGTAGAACAGTTAAAAGATGGGTCTATTAAATAAAAATGTTAGCATGCAAGAAGAAAGATGCAAGTGACATGGACAAATGTATACACTACCAATTCTAATTATCTCCTAAAAACCTCCTGTCATACCTATTATGACCTCTAATGGTTCGACAAAAAAAACGAAATTTTAAAACCATCCGTTCTGCAAGTAAATTTACCTGATGTGTCCATTGATATGGAGAAGGGAAACTACAGGGTAAGGGTAAACAGAAGAAAGAGTTTTCGAGGATTTTGAGAGAATATGGATTGAATTAACCGTGAAAGTAATATGCGAAAATATCATGCCCAGTGCATGAGTGAATATACCTTGAGCGGCTGGTTATAAATAAATCGAGGTGTGACCCAAATCGTGCTTCATCACCACGTCTGTATCATCGTTTTTGGTGCATAAGAGATAAAGTGATTGGAACTTTGAGGGGTGCCGTTCGACCGTACGTTGGCGATGCAACATTACTGACCGACGGCCTAATAGACCACAGGGCCTAATAGATCCACACACAGGGGACCATGGTTAGTTCCAATGAGGTTACGTGGAGAATGAAATTTAGGTAGCTACGTACAAAACCAAAGTAATCGTTTTTGCGGAGGAGAATGAGTAGAGTGATTGAATAAAAAAAATGCCACGTGAATCAAAATTTGTGGAGAAAATGTTCATGAATGTTTGTAAGATTGATGAAGAAACGACAAGTGGCGCAAAATTTGCCAATGAGATAGTTCGTGCTGTGTAGATTATATGGAATCACTGCTTTTTAAGGCAGAAAAATAGGCAGTCCAAAAATAGTTCACTCCCCCCCCCCATCCACTGCATGGATGCTTAATGCGCGCATGTTAGGACGTGCATGCATGGCACTAATCATGTAGGGTGCCTAAGAGTAGCGTTTAAATGGTGAAGACAGGGAGAGGGTGGGAAGTGAGAGGACTACGACATAATGCGGGTCGGAAGCACCGGTTACGGACATGTGCAAACAAAATACCTATTCTATGCTGCCTTGGTGATGAGAGTTTTAAGCACCACCCAAATGCGTGAGGAACGAATTTGAGAGAGGTTGGTGCATATCTCGAGAAAGTTATGAATGTGCTCGAAGAGAAAAGGAGCAAATGAAGTCTAAGGAACAGAAGAGTATACTCAAGAGAATGCATGGGTGAGTGGTTGAGGTTAACGAAACTACAAGCACTAGAAAATTAACGAAGGAATTAAGAAAAGAATTTCTTCTCGCGTGCCATGTAATCGGTTACTGCTCCCAAGTTTATTGTTTACGACTGAATCCCAGGTTTGGATTGTTGGAGGTTCAACTGCGGCAAAATCTGCACATCAAATATCACTAGACATGGTAAAAATTCGACGTGAACTTGAACTTGATATTTTTTCCTAAGATTTTGTGTGCGCATCAAAAAAACTATCTTCCCGTCTGGTGGACGAAGTCATCATCGATCTCTTTTTTTTAACATAAAATGAATGGAATTAGTTCTCTGTTATTTGAAAGTACTTCTTCTTCTGTGAATTCAATTGCCCTGCCGATGCTGCGTTGGGCCCTCGCTTATTTTCTTTCAAAATGCCACACCCTCTTGCACTGTTCACCTTCCGCTCTCGATTTGCACCTTGGCGATTAACGACGCATTTCTAGAGAATCCCACAGCCGGAGCCTCGCACTCAGACGACCGTTCATCCGTAGTCATTGCCTCGGGGGCACCCGCCCTGCACCCGCACATATGACTCCTTGGTGCCTTTTATTAAGAGTAGGCTAATCCCGACGCCGGGTTTCTCTCCACCCTTCCTCCTTTTCCATCCATCCCTAATAGCGCAAATGGCCATCCCCAATAATCTCAGCTCTCGGTCTCCTCCCTTTAAGCTGCTGGTACCTTAGATTGGGGGTGGGCTATTTACGAGGAAAGGGGGCATGGGTTGAGTAGAGCATACCTGACGATCATGTCTTGGAATTCGCTCTGCGTTCCAAGAAACGAGTGCCCCAAACCAACAACTGCGTTCTTCACTTTGTCCGAAGATGCGGTTCCTCTAAGTCACGTTTAACACAGATTAAACCATTCCCTAAATGGTTGTAAAAATCAAAACTACCGTGAGTGCCTCCAATTCCAGTAATCATCGATTATAATGGCCCCACACTATATGGGTAGATTGGAGATCGAGGTTAATGCGAATGTGATGCCGTCACTGACTACTCCGAAGACACACTCGTTCTTTCCTCGCGAAATACACGATCGAAAAAAGCATCCCTCTTGTATTTGTACAATTTGTTCGTAATTCAAAAAGTAAAATGCAAAGATTTGCTCGAACAGACCCGTTATTAATTAATTTCGACAGATATTTGTGCAATAGAATAGTATGAGTGTTTATGCTAACATAAATGGCAGCGGTGCCTTGGCGACTCGCGCAGAATGCCTAGGCGGCCGTTTGAGAGCTATTGCGAAGAGGCAGAATCATCCCGACTAACTCTAGCCGCATGAGGATTCTCGAACATCCTCTGACCGAGAGTAACGCGTGCGATGGGGCCCACCGCTGGGGGTGCGGGAAGAGAGGGTGTGTAGTCCGCTCACCGCTCCTCGGGGACGCCGGTAGGGCCGGGGATCCTCCTCCTGCTCGGCAGCAGCGGCCCTCACCGCGGGGCGACGACGCTCTTGCGGGCCGCGACACCTCCCCAGACAGAATCCTCTCCACTCCGAACTTGAGGTCCCGCGACTGCACGGAGGGCGTCGGCGAGAGGCCGGCGGGCCGCATCAGCTGGACTCCCGCGGGGGCCCCCGGAGGGGGCGGCTCAGGGAAGGGGTGCAGGTGGATAGGCGTGGGGTACACGAGATAGCTGCCGGGGAGATACATGGCCTGCCGAGCGCGCGCTACTTTCCCTCGAGACCGCCCCCAGGCACGCTAGCCCCCCGCGGCGGGGGCGGCCATCGGGTCTCACTCGGCGAAGGCCTAATCTTCCGCTGTGGCCAGTGCGTCGACGGCCGCGTCACAAGCTCCTTCCCGCGGAATCCCTCGGGGTCGAATCCATTTGGGCGATGGCGAAACGAGGTCTCCGAGTCACGACCGGTCCAAGCACCGCGGCGGCCCGATCTCCTCCTACGGACGGAGGATTCCCGTCCCGGGCTTGCCGTGAGTTCTCTCCCTTCGCCGCCTCGTTCCTTCCACTCTTCCCGTCTCTCTGCGGAGCGGCCGGCTCCCTCGCGGGTCGCCCGACTCCCCTCCCTCCCCTCCTCCTCAGACGGGGATGGGGCCGGCGGCAGGGGTGCCTCTCTCTCTTTCCCGCCTTCCAGCGGCGCCCTCTCCGTCGACAATGATGCCGACGAACATCGGCATGGAAACTACGCGGAAAAACGTACGACTGGACTTGAAAAAATTACTCCACTCTACTAACTATGCATATAGTATATTGCTGTTTGAAATTTGTCTCCCTAGTCTCTCTTTAATCTTGTTTGTTCGCTCGAATAGTCTGTTTGCAATTTTTTATGCACGCACTAATTCACCATTGTTACCAGTGAAAAATAATTACTGACATAATTGACCCCAATTTCTGCAGTATTTGGGAAACGCTTACCTAGCTCATTCATCTGGAATACACGTGAAAGAAGGCGCAAGTGGTACGCATGAAAGAAAGTGAAGTGCTAACGGAATAAATCAACTTGCTTGGTGTGGCAGATGAGAACACAAGCATGGCAGAGTATCCAAAAGACCTGCAGAGGATCTGGAACACCAAGTACTGTTTCATAGTTTTATGCCACTAAAGACTGTAACACAATAAAAACAAAGAAGAAGATCGAGCACAAAGTACATTTAATTCAAAGTACAATTCTTAAGTTTAAAAGTAACACTTTTACATCATTTACTTTTCAACATAGTCATCGTTATGGCTAACACATTTCTCCCAACATGTAACAAGTTTTTCATTCCGTCACTGAAAAACTCTCCTGATTTTTCTCGAATCCAGGGCTTGACAGCTGCCTTCACCTCGTTGAGGTGTAATGATTACCCTTGACGTGTCTCTTGAGTTGAGGTAAAAAATAATAATCGCAAGGCGCAAGATTGGAAGAATGAGGAGGGTGTGGAATCGGTTCAAATTTCAATTTTCACAGAGCCTCTCCAGTTGCGCGCGAGGTGTGTGGACGAGCGTTGTCATGTTGCTAGATTATTTGACGCCAGGCTGCCTTAAACACGACACACTCGACGTCGGAGGTGTTTTAGAGTATGTATATTCTGAGAAGAATTTATCATTGCTCCTTCTTTCAGAAAATCGGTCACATAAACTCGGTAAGCATCCCAAAACACAGTAGAAAGAATTTTCATTAAAAATTATGGCTTTTCCAGGCTCGCAACCACGAAATTTTACTACCCATCGATTTAGAGAGACCTATCAACAGCACTGTCACCATAAATACTAAGCAAACGACGATGAATCTTAGTAGGAGTAACTTTTTAAGTCATGCTCTTTAACTCGTGTTGACAAAGCACTAGAACACGTATCCATACTTCCGCTTCTCAAAATACACACTGGATGAAAGAAACGACTTGCGCATGCATATCGAGGGAGGATGTTGCTTCCACATGCCACCAGGGGTGCTTCTGAAGTTCATTTTGTTTGTGGTCTACAAGCATGGGTGCATTAGTTTTAAGCCTACCCTCAGAGAAGGGTAGAAGTTAAATCCATGGATCACAAGAAGACAGTGCAGAACCAGGGTGGATGAGGGCCACCTTAAATCATGCCGCTGGATGAATGATGTTGAACGGAGAAAACGCACGAGGGCGTCTCGTGCTACATACAGCCTTAGGATCATTGAAAGGGAAGAGTGGAGGACTGCAGTTAACTTTCCGACACAGGAATGGAAATAATAGAAATTGCCAAAGACTTTGTCGATAATTGGGAATTTTAGAAGGTATCCAAGAAGAAAATTACCATACACATTGTTGTTTTAAACGGTGTAGCTGCGGAAATCGCAATCGAAATTTATATTATAAAAATATAATCGGAATTAAGTTTATGTGTGTGTGTATATATATATATATATATATATATATATATATATATATATATATATATATATAATTTAAATTCACTAATAGTCATAACAAACACAGAAACCAAAACACACAAAAGAGGGACTCACTGGTTCTCGAATTTTCGGTGGTCCAGCCACCTTTCTCAAGAGGAATTAGGAACAGAACTTGAGTTCTGTTGATTAGTGAATTTAAATTATTGTACACGTTCGTGGGTTTTCCAAAAAAAGTGACTATATATATATATATATTTATTCATATTTATTTACATATGTTTTTCTTTATCACCTGATAGGTGACCTAGCTGGTGATAAATAAAATGAGGTAGCAGTTTCAACATGAAGGATGTTGGTACAAAACGACATCATGGCACGACTCAACGTGGCGTCGTCCAGTACAATAAACCCTTCCTTCTTCAATGCTTTATTAATGCCTTCTTCACCCTTTATTCCGTCCAAAACGCCTATTCTTCAACCCGCCCACTGCCTCACCTGCCTAACACGAGGGGATGCGGACAGCAAGGACTGATCACCATTTCATATTTTTGTGCCCAAGAACCAACTATTAATGACACGCCCTCGATGCATTGTTTCCTTCAAATTCCCCGTCTCGCATCGTTGTGGCTTCATGGGACTCGTGTCAAAATAATGTTGACACGACCTCCCAGTGCACACCCCAGCGTAACATGGCAAGTGCGGAAAGCCGTTTCCATATGTCATCACTTGTGCCACAGTCACGTGGAACCAGAGGCAAACGTTCAATCCCCGCTTAACATCCGCGCGCACGCAGCAAGGCCATCGCCCCTCCACGCCGATGCGATACACCCCCACGCTCACCTACTCGAATTTACCCGACCTTCGGGTCGATTCCTGCGGTGTTTATCACACACCGTGGTCCCTGGCACCACCGCCATTTGTGCAGAAAAGGGAAGCAGAACAATTGCCTTAAGCCATTATTGTCACAAGTACAGTTTAATTAATGG
Organism: Hetaerina titia; assembly: GCA_037158775.1. NCBI lineage: Eukaryota > Metazoa > Arthropoda > Insecta > Odonata > Calopterygidae > Hetaerina > Hetaerina titia. The sequence goes on from CM073770.1 coordinate 1,600,629, forward strand.
CCATTTCCACTAAAACGTTTTACTGAGTAATTCCGTTTCAGCAAGGAAGCCTAACTTCAAATGACAAATGGTGTGGTCACACTGTCGAAACCGGACCGCGAAAAGAAGTCTTTTCAATGAGAAGGGATGATAGAGTAATTTTATCCAGTGCTAAGAAACAATGTCCATTAGATGAGGGCAACCTCTGTGGGTCCCATCGAGCCGTTTGATTTTAGTTAAATATTCCACTTATTTTCCGAAATCTATAGCGCGGGCACTGAACGCGGGGGGCGGCCAGCTGCTGAGGGCCTCCGCGTCGGTGGCTGCCGGGAGACGGCGTGAGGGCACTCGATACACCGCCCCCAGGTCGATGCTCATTCGATGCATCGAGGGGTGAGGCGAGGGGGAGGAGACACCGGAGGGGGCGTGTTCCTTACGGGCCAAGGAGAGAAGGAGGTTGGAAGAGGGCCAATGGAAGAGTGGGTGGGCGTGGCTTCGGCGCCAATAATGGCGTTGGGTGCGGACGACAAGGGTCTGTCCTGGCTGGCGGCGTCCTAAGCATGCCGTGGCGAGAGGCGAGCTGGCATGGGCGGCTAGGAGCAGAGCAACCGAGGCGAATTTAATGGATCGGCCCTCTCTCTCCGAGCATCTCAATGCACAGCTAATAAAACACCGTCTAGCTCGAAAGACAGTTTTATACGAGTGTATGTAAAACTGTCATTTGTACATATGTGCCCAGAAATGAGTCCCTACATAACTCAAGAACCGAGGTAGCCACATAGGTGTGATTTTCACAAGCTGTCTCCATAGTACGTTGAGATTTGACAATTTACCTTTAAACGCCAACAAAAAACCAGGCTTTAACCTCATCTGCGAGTATTTTTTCATTTAAAATGAATTCGTAAGATTAATAATGAAATATTTCGAGAGTTAAAAGATTCAAACGCAAAAAAATTATTTGCTCACCCTTTCGATGCTGTATCGCAAATAATGTTTTTCGTCTCTTACTAGGGAGATTAACATTAAGAATTGAATATTTTATGAATTTATAGTGATAATTGGTGAGGAAAATATATGCATAAATCTGTTATATTCCCTGTCAAAACTTATAAAGTGATAATAAACAAATTATTTTGAAAGTATTCGTTTTCAGGAATATCAATACTAATTATGCGTCGTGGATTTAAAACACGTCTGTTTATTTGCTTCAAACCCATTGTTGATTTAACTAGGCCATTTCTCCACTCAATATGGATCTCAGCCAATTCAAATTCATTTAGTGTGTTATTATTATCATTAGTAATGCACCCGTTGAGATATTTTCAATAGACACAAGTTAATAAACGGTATAGTAACAATTTTTTTGCCTTTCTGAACAAAATACACCTTACATTGAAGCCCCTCTCCAAATCTGCATATTTCCATCCTCCCTTCATTCCGTTCAACATCCATCCCTACGTATCCTTTCTCGCTGGCATAACATTCTCATCATATACTTCAACATTTCATTGTCCATCAAAACGCTTTTCATCCATTTTTTCTGCCTCCTAGATTCCTCCCAACCATCCCCTTTCCTCCCCCACCGTACCAAGCACTTCCTCATTTGTTTTCCTTTCTGTCCACTTTACCTTCTCCATTCTTCTCCACACCCACATTTCATAAGCGTCCAATCTACGCCTATCATCCAGCTTCAATTTGCCATGTTTCCACGTCGCACATAGCTAAGCTCAATATCCAAGTTTTGATGAGTGTTTTCTTACCACCCGTACTCAATATC